>OW121743.1:18160583-18217950 GCA_933228675.1 Stomorhina lunata
TATTATCAAAGACTGATTGGACTTAATGGACCCTTTTTATCATAAACTAAAAGAGGATGTTAGGAAGTCCATAAGTTTTTTAATAAACAAAAAAAACACAAACATCTAAAGTCAAGTTACATTTGTAACAAGGAAAAAGTCCTTAACAAAAAAAAATGTTCTCGAACTTGACACAGGACACTCAGACATTTTGGTAAAAAAGTTTGCCAGACATATATGACCAAATATACAAACGAATTAATGGAAAAGTTGTCCAAATAATTGTATTATTTGCCAATGGAAGTTAAAAAGATAAAACATCAAATTTGGAGCAGGAAGTCATATAGAGAAAGTAATAAAATAAAAGCAAAATATAGAAAATTTTAAAAGGTGTAGCATACTTAAAGGCGGAAGAATTAAATTTCTAGAGAAACTAAAGAGATACATTTTTCTAGAGAAAAATAAATGAGAAACTAAAATTTTATAAGAAATCTTAGCAAAAGTCTTATATTTTTGTTGGTGTAAAAAATTTACATTCTTCCTAAAGAAAGTGATAAAAAAAAGTAAAATTAAAAAAGTGTAGCATACCTGAAGCCAAAAAAAAGTGTTTCGTACTTTAAATTTCCAAAGAAAATGTTAAACTTAAAAAGAGTAGCATACTTTAAGGCAAAATTTAAAAAATGTGGCATACTTTAAGGCGGAATCCCTAAGAAAACTGAGATACATTTTTCTATAGAAAAGTACATGAAAAACTAAATTTATATAAGAAAAAAGCGAAAGACTTATATTTTTTAAAGACTTCAATTTTATATGAAAAATTTAGATTTTATATAAAAAATTTTTTGGGATTTTCATATTTACAGACTTTTTTAATTTAAAAAACTTTTGAAGAAGTTACAGAGGTTAAAGGCTTTACACCAAAAAAATCAATTTAATATCAAAAATTCCAATTTTATTTAAAAAACTTCGATTTTAAATGAAAAAATTAGATTTTATATAAAAAATTTATATTTTATATGAAAAATTTCGATTTGAAGTGAAAAATGTTGGTGATTCTAAATTGACATTCTTTAAAAAGATAAAACATAAAATTTGGAACAGGAAGTCATATATAAAAAGTAATAAAATGAAAGCCAAATATATAAAATTTTAAAAAGTGTAGCATAACTTAAGGCTGAAGAAAATTTATAGAGAAATTAAAGAGGTACATTTTTCTACAGAAAAACAAATGAAAAACTAAAATTTTATAAGGAATGTTAGCGGATGTCTTTTATTTTTTTTTTGTTGTAATAAATTCATATCCTTTTCAAGAAAGTGATAAAAAAGCATAATTAAAGAAGTGTAGCATACTTTAAGGCGGAAGCCTAATATTTTTAAAGGACAATTATATTTTCATTTTTTTTATAGAAAAGTAAGAGAACGATTTTTATTTTTTGTGGTGATACCAAATTTACATAATTTTTTTCAAATTTAATGAAAAATTTAGATTTTATGTACAAAACTTTAGTAATTTCCAATTGACATTTTTTTCCAATTTAACGCCTTTTAATGAAGTTTCAAAGCCTTAAAGCTTTACATAAAAAATCAATTTTATTTAAAAAATTTCGATTTTATATGAAAAATTTTGATTTTATGTGAAAAATTTCGATTGTAAATGAAAAATTTGGATTTTACCTGAAAAATTTTGATTTCATATGAAAAATTTTGATTTCATATAAAAATTTTGAGTTCATATAACAAATTTTGATTTCATATGAAAAATTTTGATTTTATATACAAAATTTTGATTTTATATGAAAAATTTTGATTTCATATAAAAATTTTGATTTCATATGAAAAATTTTGATTTCATATAAAAATTTTGATTTCATATGAAAAATTTTGATTTTATATACAAAATTTTGATTTTATATGAAAAATTTTGATTTCATATAAAAATTTTGATTTCATATGAAAAATTTTGATTTGATATTTTTTTACATGAAAAATCTTGAGTTCATACAAAAATTTTGATTTCATATATAAAAAATTTTGATTTCATATAATAAATTTTTGATTTTATACGAAAAATTTTGATTTAATATTTTTTTTACATGAAAAATTTTATTTCATATGAAAAATTTTGATTTCATATGAAAAATTTTGATTTTATATAAAAAATTTTGATTTTATATGAAAAATTTTGATTTCATATAAAAATTTTGATTTTATATGAAAAATTTTGATTTGATATTTTTTTTTACATGAAAAATTTTGATTTAATAAAAAAATTTTGATTGCATATAAAAAATTTTGATTTTATAAGAAAAATTTTGATTTAATATTTTTTTTTTACATAAAAAATTTTGATTTCGTATGAAAAATTTTGGTGTCATATGAAAAATTTTGATTTTATATAAAAAATTTTGATTTCATATAAAAATTTTGATTTCATACGAAAAATTTTGAGTTCATATGAAAAATTTTGATTTGATATTTTTTTACATAAAAAATTTTGATCTAAAAAATTTTGATTTATATGAAAAATTTTGGTGATTCCGAAGTTATGTTCTTTTCCCATTAAAATTTCCTTAAATAATGTTTTAAAGGTTTTAATTTTTGTATCCAAATAATCGACCATATATGCAAAATTTCGATTTTGTATGAAAAATTTTGATTTGATCTTTAAAATTTCGTTATTATATGAAAAATGTTGGTGATTCCAAATTGACGTTCTTTTACCACTTAATCCTTTTTTAATAATGTTATAGAGGTTTTAATAGTTTTATTCAAAAAAACAATTTTTTATGAAAAATTTCGATTTTATATGAAAAGTTTTTGTGATTCCAAATTCACATTATTTTTCCATTCAAACGCCTTTTGAGAATTTTCAGAGGTTTAAAGATTTTCATAAAGAAAATCGATTTTATATAAGAAATTTTGGTGATTCCAAATTGACGTTCCTTTACCATTTAAACGCCTTTTAAGAAAGTTATAGAGGTTTAAAGATTTTCATACAAAAAATTGATTTGTTATGAAAAATTTAAATTTTATATAAAAGTTTTAGGAATGAAAAATTAGGATTTTATAAAAAGGACTTTGTGTTTTGATATTAACTTTCCTTTTGAATTTAAACGAAGTTTTAACTTAAAGTCTTTCGTAAAAATCTGGATTTTATATGAGAAATTTTGATTTGATATTAAAATTTGGTAATTTTGAGTTTGATTTTTGGAGGATGACTTAAGTTTTAAACGAATTTGTTTAATTTAAAGTTCGTTTCAAGTCTCATAAAAGTATCTTGAAAATTAAGTACATTATTTGGTTTTTATTTTTTTCAAAGATTTATCTGAAAAATTGGGTATTTTCAGGTTTTTCCTAATAAAATCTCTACTGATACATGGATTTTTTTCATATAAGGCTTATTTTATTTGGAATATTCATAGTTTTATTCTTTTTGAGAAAAGAGGTTAGGTTTTTGCCATTTTCGATTTTGAATGAATTAAAAAAAAAAATAATAAAATTTTTTTAATTTTGCAAAAAAAAAATTTGTTTGACTTTGTAATGTCAATAACTCTAAAACTGTTGATTACACCAAAAGTTAATGTTAACATGTTTTAACAGAAATTTTGTTCTTAATCAATTGGTGTATTCTGAATAAAGTTGAACAAATCGTCTTTGAGATATAGTAAAATGACTAGAACAACCTTTTTAAAAATACCAAAATTTTGATTTTTTTTTTTTTTGCTCGAAAATTTGGTATTTTCAAATTATTCTTAATAAAATCACTACTTAGTGATAGAATTTCCTAATATATAGCTTAAGTTATTTAGAATATTGTTAGTTTTGCTATCGCTGGGTAATAATTGAAAGTTTAAAGCGTCTTCGATTTTTTATGAATTTTTGAAAAATATATTTTTTTTGTTTTGCTCAAAAAAAAAAAAAAAATTTGTTTGACGTTTTAATGTGTATAACTCCGAAACAGTTGATTACACCAAAAACTAATGTTAGCGTGTTTTAAGACCTATTTTGTTCTAAATGTCATTATGATTTTTTATTAAAATTGGACAAGTCGTTTTTAAGATATCGTAAACTAACTACAACAACTGCTATAAAAATCACAACATTTTGGATTTTTTTTTTTCGAAAATAATAATAGAATCACTACTTATGAATGGTTTTTTTTTTCCTAATAAAATTCTTAGATAATTTGTAGTATTCATAGTTTTACTATTGTTGAGTAAAGATTGTAAGTTTTTGTCGATTTCGTTTTTTTTATGAGTTTTTGAAAAAACAAAACATTTTTTTTTTTATTTTGCTCAAAAAAAAATTTTATTTTAGATATTTTAATGTGAATAACTCCAAAACTATTGATCACACCAAAAATTGATGTCAACATGTTTTGAGAGCAATTTTATTTTTAATTAAATTATGTTATTATTAAGAAAATAGTACAAGTCGTTTTCAAGATATGGCAAACTAACCAGGACAACCTCAATTTTTAGAAAATTAAAAAAAAATTTTAAAAAATTAAAAAAAAAAATAGATTTTAAAATTTAAATAACTTAAATTAAATTTTGACTGTTGACCACTACAAGCGTTCTCCTAAACAGCTTTTAATGAAGTTAGAGTGACTTAAAGTTTTTCATTAAAAAATCGATTTTATTTAAAAAATTTATATCAAAAATTCTATATCAAAAATTTTGTTGATTTAAAAAAAAAAAAAATTGTTTTTTTTTTTTCTTAAAATTTCTTTAAAAAAGATAATCTCAATATTCCTTTAAATTACCTGTATTTGAATTACCTGAATCTACAGAAATCTATGTAAGTACTTATGTTTTACAGATCCTTATAAATATTATTCTGGCTTTTATTTTACCTTTTTGCTATGAATGTGGTTACTTCCTTTTTATTTTATGTGCAAGAATTCCTTTTCGTTTTTTTTTTTCATTGTGACTGAACACAGATTCAGATTCACATTAAATTATTGATCATTCATGTGGAAAATTAGAAAAATGTCAGTTATGATGAGCAACAGCAAAATCAAATGTAATGAAAGACATTTGGGAGCTTCTGGGTGTTTCGTATTGTTCCTTTGAAAACGTTTCCTGTTGGAGTAAAAATTGCTAGAAATTATTAGGAGAATTTAAGGTTTTTCGAAGGTAAATGGTTTAAAAAAGAATAAAAAGTTATTATCTTATAATTTTTAAAGAATTTAAAGAAAATGCCGAGGCAAAAAATAAAAAATACTTTAAGGCCACCTAGGAAGACTTTTCTACAGAAAAGTTGACTAGAGGACGACTTTTCTATAGAAAAGTTGACCAAAGGAAATTTTTCTATAGAAAATTTGCCAAAGGAAAACTTTTCTATAGAAAACTTGACCAAAGGAAAACTTTTCTATAGAAAAAATGAATAAAGGAAAACTTTTCTATAGAAAAGTTGAACAAAGGAAAACCTTTCTATAGAAAAGTTGACCAAAGGAAGACTTTTCTATAGAAAAGTTGACCAAAGGAAGACTTTTCTATAGAAAAGTTGACCAAAGGAAGACTTTTATATAGAAAAGTTGACCTAAGGAAAACTTTTATATAGAAAAGTTGACCGAAGGAAGACTTTTCTATAGAAAAGTTGACCAAAGGAAGACTTTTCTATAGAAAAGTTGACCCAAGGAAGACTTTTCTATAGAAAAGGTGACCAAAGGAAGACTTTGCTATAGAAAAGTTGACCAAAGGAAGACTTTGCTATAGAAAAGTTGACCAAAAGAAGACTTTTCTATAGAAAAGTTGACCAAAGAAAGACTTTTCTATAGAAAAGTTGAGCAAAGGAAGACTTTTCTATAGAAAAGTTGAACAAAGGAAGACTTTTCTATAGAAAAGTTGAGCAAAGGAAGACTTTTCTATAGAAAAGTTGACCAAAGAAAGACCAAAGGAAAGTTAATTCAGAGTTGAAATAAAATATACTTTAGAGTCAAATCTTTTTAAGATCTTTAAGTCTAGCGTATGTAGAAATTGTTACAAATTTTTTTTAATACTAAATTTCATTAAACCCTTATCTTTTCTTTCAATATATTTCTAAAAAGTTTATTTTTTGCCTTCCCTCAATTTAAATAAACCCTTATATCTACCTTAAAGTATGCTATACATTTGTAAAATACCAAAAATCAATAATTTGTTATTTCTGGTTGAAAACAAATCAAAAATCTCGATCAAATATTCAAACGAGCACAATAAATGCAAATTAGTGCAAATGAGTTGATAAAATAGAAACCCAGAAAAACAAGCATATAAAAACCACAGAAAATGACCCACCCTTAAAAAAGCGAAGCTTATCACAAGGGGCCATATAGAGACAGTATATTCAAAATCATATAGCACAAACCCCAATAAAGAAGAAAAAACATCCAAATGACAAGAATTAAAATACTTTTACATATAAGCGAAAACCACAAAAAGCAAACCCCCAGTTTTTTATTACAGCAACACACATATCTCTTCAAAGCAAGGGAATGGGGCGAAAAGGATCCAAAAAAGGGTAGAAGTTTTTCAATACCGACACTCTTAGCTAAAATATTTCAAAAGTTTATTGCAGTTTTTTAGACTTTAGTCTTTGGATATTGAACCTTTTAAAAGGGATATTGTTGAAAGCAATTTTTGTTTCCTTTTAATATAATTTTTTTTTTTGTTTCAAAAGAGTCCTTAAGGATTTTGTTGTATGGAACAAGAACTTTTTAAAACCGGAAATGTATTGTAACAGTGAAATGAACTTAAGGAAATAACAATAAATCAATTGTTTTAAACTTAAAAGTCTTAAGCAAATGAAAAAAAAAAAGTTACTTTTAAAGGTTTCTCTTTGTTAATGCAATTCAATGGAGCCTGAAAGTATGCTTTTGTTTTTGTTCTAAAGGAAATTTAATAACACCTGAAAGTGTAAATTTGTGTTTAATTTGAATATGTCTAAGAAAACAAATTCTGAATTGATATTTATGTTCGCATTTAAATTTTAAGCGGAAATAAATGAATACCTAGGGGGTGATTGGCTTAAAGTTCGGGGGAAGAAAATTATAAATTGTAGCTGGGATATATGGAAATAAAATTTACTTCAGTTTCAGTTTTCTTTATAGAAAAGTTGGCGCCAACCTTAGCTTTTTCTTAATAAGTAAGTAGAATACTTCTCTATGACCTAAGTTTTCCATAGAAAACTTGGCTTATTTTATGCCACATTTTCTCTTTTTAAACCTTTTTCACCTTAAAATGCAAATATATGCAGATAACTTATATACCGTTTTAAAGCTAGGACTTTAGCCTTTAATTGTTCAAAAATATTTGCCTGTAGGATTTAATTGAAAAAAGTTCTTTAATATTTAAATATATACATAAAATATATAAAAAAATTTGATTTTATTTTTTTCTCTTGTAAGATTAATATATCGTTTTAAAGCTAAGACTTTGGACTTTAGTTAAAGACATTTATTATATTTAAAGTAAAAATAATAATTGTCCTTGATCATGGTTTTCTATAGAAGACTTGGCTAAAGCATTTGTCAGACAAAAATCGTATATATTTTAGATTTTTTAAACTTTTTAGCTTAAATATGCAAATATATGCAGATGAAATATATAAAAGAAAAAAATCTAAAAAAGTTTTGATTCTAGTTTTTTCTTCTTTTTGATTTAGATCAAGAAACACAAACATAAGCAGATAAGTTATATATCGTGTAAAAGCTTAAATTTTGGACTTTAACTAAAAAAAGTTGGCAACAGCCTTGGTTTTATATCTACATATAGTTTCCTATATATACAGAAAAATTGGCAATAGGAAGACTTTTCTATAAGAGGTTGGACAAAGGAAGAATTTTCAATAGAAAAGTTGACCAAAGTAAGACTTTTCTATAGAAAAGTTGACCAAAGGAAGACTTTTCTATAGAAAAGTTGACCAAAGGAAGACTTTTCTATAGAAAAGTTGACCAAAGGAAGACTTTTCTATAGAAAAGTTGACCAAAGGAAGACTTTTCTATAGAAAAGTTGACCAAAGGAAGACCTTTCTAAAGAAAAGTTGACCAATGGAAGACTTTTCTAAAGAAAAGTTGACCGAAGGAAGTATTTTCTAAAGAAAAGTTGACCAAAGGAAGACTTTTCTATAGAAAAGTTGACCAAAGGAAGACTTTTCTATAGAAAAGTTGACCAAAGGAAGACTTTTTTATAGAAAAGTTGACCAAAGGAAGACTTTTCTATAGAAAAGTTGACCAAGGGAAGACTTTTCTATAGAAAACTTGACCAAAGGAAGACTTTTCTATAGAAAAGTTGACCAAAGGAAGACTTTTCTATAGAAAATTTGCCAATGGAAAACTTTTCTATAGAAAACTTGACCAAAGGAAAACTTTTCTATAGAAAAGTTGACCAAAGGAAGACTTTTCTATATAAAAGTTGACCAAAGGAAGGCTTTTCTATAGAAAAGTTGACCAAATGAAGACTTTTCTATAGAAAAGTTGACTTAATTAAGACTTTTCTATAGAAAAGTTGACCAGAGGTAAACTTTTATATAGAAAAGTTGACCAGAGGTAGACTTTTCTATAGAAAAGTTGACCAGAGGTAGACTTTTCTATAAAAAAATTTAAAAAGGGAAGACTTTTCTATAGAAAAGTTGAGAAAAGGAAGACTTTTCTATAGAAAAGTTGACCAAAGGAAGACGTTTCTATGGAAAAGTTGACCAAGGGAAGACTTTTCTATAGAAAAAGTTGACTAAAGAAAGACTTTTCTATAGAAAAGTCGATCAAAGGAAGGTCTCTATGCGCTGTCACATATAGAAAAGAGGTCGTCCTCGAACAAAACTTGTTTAAAATTTTAGAGATTTGTAAAAACAGATGCCAAATTACTTCGTCTCTATTGTGCTTCTTTAGAGATTTTGGGCCATAAACTGCATATATAAGCAGATGCTTTATATATCGTTTTAAAGCTAAGGCCGAAGCCTTTATTTTGAATAGATAATCTTAGTTTGTAGAGATTTTGAAAAAGCTATATTGTAGGAATCTTAAGGGAATTCAAAAAACCTGAAAAAAAATGTTCATTTTACAATTTTTTTATTGTTATGATTTGGGTTAAAATATGCAAGTTTAAGCAGATAATTTATGTAGCGTTTTAAAGCTAAGACTTTTGGCCTTAATTGAGGTTTTAATTTTGTTATGTAGAGAACTTGGCTAAAGCTTTAGTTTTTTTGTGAAAAGCCAAAAAAACTTTTGTTTAGTATTTTGTGCTTTAAATTTCATGTTAGGATTCTTTTAAATTTTTAAGAAGCTTTTAAATTTTATGGTATTCATAATATTTTGTCATTTATATTTTATAAACATCAATTATTAGTTTTCCTATAATTTCAGCAGCTGCTGCTGGAGCTTAGAATTATTTTCTTCCCCTCATTTTGAAACTTTAAATAAGTACAGCATACTTTTGGGTCATGATAATAAAATCTAATTTAGTTGGTATCGTTTTTTTTGGTTTCAAAGAAAATGAAAAATAATAATAAAATAATACTGTATTTTTTCCACTATATTCTCTTTAGAACTTGACTCCCTGCTGGTAAAATTATTTAATAGAATATTTTATGTTATAATAATATAAATAATTCACTATCTAGTGTATGTATGTAAGACCATGTCTTTCATATTAACTTGTTTTAAATGACTCCCAGCTTCCCCATTTATAACTACACCCTATGGTCTATTTTATTTTTGAACACAAAACAAAAATGGAAATATACTTTTTATATAGTGAAATGTTTTTCACATTTACACTGCATTTATTTTTATAAAACATTTGTGGTTTTTATGGTAAATTATCATTTATATAACAAAAGCAAAAAAGAAAATGAGATGAAATAAAATAAAATCAAACTAAATGTAAACAGATGAAACGGAAAACAAATTTTTAGAGCAGACTCTTATTTTAATGGAGTTGAAACTAAAATTTTAACACTTATGTAGTTGCTTCCTTACGAAAAAAAGGTACTAAAAATGTGCATTAATAAAATATTAATAAGACATACGCATTCAACAAACGCTTGGAATTGGGGAACAGTGGTTAAGAAAATATAAATTTTGCTCATAAATTTCTTATACCCAAAGTGTGTAGCTTTGGAGGCTGGCTGAGCTTACTCAAGTCTTTCTAGGAAAATGATTTTCTCGTTGATGAATCCATAAACATCCCTACTTTCTTTGTATAAAATTTGAGCCAAATATCTTCACCATTTCCCAAGTTATACCACTTTCTATGCCAACATATCAATCACAACCACTGTCCACCATCAGCAACCACCACCAAACACCCTCATTATCATTATTTGTACAACCGAAAAAAGCACACCGGAACAAAGAGGAGCAGGAAGTAAAGGTTTTATATGTGTTGAGACAACAGACAGAAACGAAAATGCAAAAAATAAACATGAAACTAAAAGGAACTTGTAAATTATATTAGTAATAAGCATGTGTGTGCGGTTATGGGTTTTTTGCTGTTACATAAATAGAAAAAAAACCTCACGTAGTAAATAATTTTTGATACAAAAAATATACCCCCTCAGAAAATGAAAAGCATGTCCTGAAAAACTCCGCCATAATACAATTGATAAACATTAATGTCTAGCAACAGTGAGTAACAAAAGTGTGAGACCATAGGGCCATTAAAGGAATTCCACATGACACAAAAGGTAGTCTAAAATAGTCCAAGTTATTTCCCAACCTTTTCAAATTTCTCTTCATAATTCATAAACATTTAATACAAAATTTAAAGTCCACTATTAGACTCCACTGTACCCTAGACCCCCATCATAAACTCATATACATTTTTAATAAAATATTTTTTTTTTTATCTTTATCTCTATATGTTTAATTTTATTTGCTACATCACTCAAAACCTTATGAGCTTTCGGTTTTATAGTTATTTCTTCTCTCGTGTTTTTTTTTTTTTTTTTGCCACAAAAACCATAGCCTGTGCTTTTGAGTGTTAAGCTTTATGCACTTCCATAGGAAAATGTGTCTTGTTTTAATATTAATAAATATATATAACATGTTGCATATCTTAGGGGGACCAGATGAGGTCTACTTTAAACAGAACTATGACAAAAGCTTAAAGCTTCCCATAAAATTTTCATGGAAAAATGGGCTAGAGCAATGACTAAAGCTTTTAAAGATGTTTAAATCTGACCTGTCCAAAAGCACATGCAATAATATTTGCATTTGTGGTAAACAGCTTTGAAAGCTTTCACAGGCAGTTTTGCCAAATTTAAATTTTTTTCATATATTAGAGCATTTTGACAGCGTGAGCGGTACAAACGTTTGTCCTGCTTACGCTGTCAAAATGCTCGAATATATGAAAAAAAATGTAAATTTGGCAACACTGACCGTAAGAGCTTTCAAAGCTGTTAACCACAAAAGCAAATATTAATGTATGTCTTTTTGGACAGGTTAGATTTAAACATCTTTAAAAGCTTTAGTCATTGCTCTAGCCCATTTTGGCATGAAAGTTTTTAACTTTTGTCATAGTTCAATAACAATAGAGCTTTTGAGCCTTCACACCGACACATTATGTATGAGCAACACGCAACTGCTCATACATAATGTGTCGGTGTGGAAGCTCAAAAGCTCTATTGTTATTGAACTATGACAAAAGTTAAAAACTTTCATGCAACAATGGGCTAGAGCAATGACTAAAGCTTTTAAAGATGTTTAAATCTGACCTGTCCAAAAGCACATGCAATAATATTTGCATTTGTGGTAAACAGCTATGAAAGCTCTTACGGTCAGTGTTGCCAAATTTACTTTTTTTCATATTTTTCAGCATTTTGACAGCGTGAGCGGGACAAACGTAGTTGCGTCTTGCTCATACATAATGTGTCGGTGTGAAAGCTCAAAAGCTCTATTGTTATTGAACTATGACAAAAGTTAAAAATGGGCTAGAACAATGACTAAAGCTTTTAAAGATGTTTAATTCTAAATTGTCCAAAAAGACATACATTAATATTTGCATTTGTGGTAAACAGCTTTGAAAGCTGCAACACGATCAGTGTTGCCAAATTTACATTTTTTTCATATATTCGAGCATTTTGACAGCGTAAGCAGGACAAACGTAGTTCCGTCTCACTCATACATAATGTGTCGGTGTGAAAGCTCAAAAGCTCTATTATAAAAGTTCGCACATTTTGCTATAGACCTGGACGGCTCCGCGCTATATCAACAACTAAAGCTTTTAATAGAGTTCCTTTTATAGCTATAAATAGTCTTGTGCAATAAACTATGACAAAAGCTCTAAGCTTCGCATAAAGCTTTAATACAACTTGGAATAAGAGTAATAACTTAAACATTTTGTAATATTTTATTAGAAGTTTTTAAAAAGAGTTAATACAACAAAATGAAAAGCTTTCCAAAAAACTTTCGTACAACTATGGGCTTGAGCAATCACTTAAGCTTTTAAAGGTGTTTAAATGCAGGTTTTTAATAGAGTTATTACAACTAGATGAAAAAGCTTAGTCAAAAGCTTCTATAAGAAGACACTAGATCAAAAGCTGAAGCTATTAATAGAGTCACGATTAAGCTACAAATAGTCTTGTGTTGTGAACTATGATAAAAGCTTAAAGATTCGCAAAAAACTTAAATGCAACTTGGAACTAGAGTAATAACTTAAGCTTTTTGTGATATTTTATTAGAAGTTTTAAAAAAGAGTTATTACTACAAGATGTAAATGGGATGCAGTTGTTGCCTTGGTTTCCTGCTAACAGGTAATAACTGTATTCAATTCCTACTCACACCTCCTAGTGGTACATCCTGGAAACCTGAGCAACCTAGTTGAAGATGCGGTAAATAACCCGAGTTGGATTCTAGGTCAGGGCCAACGTGAGAGGGAGTTATCTTGGAGCCATTCCGACGTAAATATTTGGTCTAAGGGTCTAAGATAATTGTACTTTATAAAGTACGGAACTGTAGCGTCTGTTCAACATGTTAGTTGCGGCCACAAGCGGGTGTCTGTTTCGGATCGAGCGACTCGCTTTACAAACGTGGCTCTTGTCTTTGGACTCATCATCCATCGACTTAACACTTACGATGTTTTAAGCATGGAAAGAAACAACATAACAGAATATACTACTCCAAGGGGTAATCATGCGAGAAATCCCCCTGCTACGGCAGCTGGCACAAGGATTTTGGAGGTGCCTAATCTATGTAAGAACATTCTGATGAATGAAACCTTGAGGCCCTATGCTCCACTGGGAGTCAAGGATAACAGAAGAAGAAGACTACAAGATGAAAAGGCAACAAATAAAGTTTCTTCAAAAGCTTTTAGTACTAGACACTAGATCAACAACTAAAGCTATTACTAGATCTTCGACCTTAGCTAAAATTGTCTTAAGTAATGCCCAAAAGTATACCTGAAACTTAGATTAGGGCAATTAGAAAAAGAAACAAATGATATTTATTATGCTTCATATTTAGTTACATAAAGCTTTAATAAAACTAGGGCCTAGAGCAATGACTAAAGTTTTTAATAGGGTTTGATAAAAAAGCAATAATTAAAGCTCCACCTAGAGTTTTGACTAAAGTTTTTAATGGGGTTTGACAAAAAGTAACGAGTAAAGCTCCATCTAGAATTTCGACTACAGCTATAACAAGATTTTCCAAGAGCTTTGACTAGATTTATAAATTGTCTTGATAAATGACTTAAAGTATCCAGGTGTGCTTCTTGCTTTTATTTGATAATAAAAAATAAGCTTCTTATTAATTTGCCCTAGTTCCGGGGCAACTAGATCAGTGACTTAAGCAAACTAGAGGCTAGAGCAAAAGATCTACTACTTTTAGAAAAATAGATATGACTAAGGTTTCTGTAGAAGTTTTGACGTGAACCCTTTTTCAACCAGACACTTAAGCTATGAGTTAAGTTTAACTATTGCCACTAAGTATTGTAAAAGACTAGAAGAATGGCTAAATGTATCTTTAAGTGAAGCTCAAGTCTCTGGAAGAGAATAAAGTAATGAATCAATAAATGAAGTAATGAAAAAAGCGTCACACAGTGGTTTACGGACGCTTTTTTTTGGAAATAATTCTGTAACTTTTGAACGACTGGAGATATTTGAATGAAATTTGACATGGTGGTAGTCAAGGAGTATTTGAGTTGGTTTTTAAAAGCACTGGTCCATGAGGGGTCGGGAGAGTGATTGATGGACCTTCAAAGTTGGTCACCTCGGGTGTTCGATTTTTTTAAAAATTCGCCAAAAATCCATTTATGTATGGATTGAAAAGAAATTTTAAACTTAAGTTGTCCTTGAGAAGATCTACAAAAAATATGCTTAAATGTGTAGGTTATCTCCTTTGGATTTCGAGATATTTGGGTAAAAAGGAATTTTTAGGTTGATTTTTTACCTCTTTTTTTAAGCTTTTTTTGATCTGGTGGACGCATCTGAGGACCAAAAATTTTTTAAGAATATTCTTTAAATTTGTAATAAAATTCTGAATAATTTTTGTGCAAGTTAGTTATAGAAATCTTCTTTTGTTTAAAAGTTAAAAATATTCAAAGTTGAAACTTACAAAAAATTTCGCTTTTTTTTTAGTTTTTCCCCAAAAGATAGCTATATTTTTTCACTAATAAAAAAATATTTTCTTAAGAAACATAAAAAGATTTTTAAAGTTTTTAAAAGAAAACATAATGAGAATGCGTATAAAACAAATTTCTTGCTAATTGGACTTTTGGTCCTCGCACATGTCCTCTCCAAAAAATGGCAATTTGTAAAAAAAAAAATTAGTTTAAACAAAAATTTCTCAAAAGGCAAAGCACCGATTTGAAAAAAATTATAATGTTCATATTTTCCAATATATCTGTTATTGATTAGAAAAGTTTTTTCTGAAACGCGCTGCAAATAGAGACAGTGTTGCCATATTTGTAAAAAAACTCATTTTTTGAAACACCTTTTTCCCCAGTTGGGAATTGGGGAATTTTTAAGTTAAAATTGGGAATTTTTTTTAGTCTATTGCTTTTACATCTTATTGGTCTACATTACTACAAAATTTCATTGTAATATCTTTATCCATGTCATTTCCACAGAATATCAAAGATTAAAAATATTTTCCTTAAAAAAGCAGAAAAACAATTTTTTTTTGTTTTACGATACAAAGTGTAAAAAAGGTAACGCACTTAAAAAAAACTTTTACTTAGTGCTAATCTCCTAGTCTTTCCCGATCTAATGATACTAAACATGTATATAAAGCATTAATACCGAGTCTTAAAAAACTCTGAAAACTTTGGCCCCCGTAGCATTTTTACACTGTTTATTTAAATATAAGTGATGAATTTGTGCATATAAAATTAATAATCATACTCAAATATTTCACTATAAGATGACAATGATCCTTCGATAACAAACAAATATTTTTTTATTTTTT
The DNA here is from genome assembly GCA_933228675.1 of Stomorhina lunata. Lineage (NCBI taxonomy): Eukaryota > Metazoa > Arthropoda > Insecta > Diptera > Rhiniidae > Stomorhina > Stomorhina lunata. Next base: position 18,175,945 of record OW121743.1, read on the forward strand.
TAAAGAAAATATCATGAGGATTTATGAAATATCAAAATGTAAATAATTTGTACTTATATTAAAAGGTGAAATACATTTTATTGAAGTATTTGTAGTTAAAGTTTAAACTTACAGTTTTTATTACATATTTATATAAAAGTAGTTATTTACTTAATTTTTATTTTCAGTAAAATAATCAGTACAATCTATTATATCAAGAACCTCTTCCAGGTGTTCGTTTTCAGAAGTTTTTGTATAACTGCTCCACCATTTCTTTCTTATCGTTGATAGAGCAGGATCAGAAGACAACAAGAGATAATTTATTAGATCCTGATTTTGCGATTTTCTTGAGCATTTTCTGGTATTAAATAGTTGGATATACTTGAAATCTGAATTCCGCGCTTCCTGGGCCTCTTCTGTCAGTTCACCAAGTGGGAGAAGATTTGATTCAATTATTTCACGACCATGTTGAAGGACTTTATGAACTGTTGGTGTAATTTCTTTCCAGTGATACAAATGTCGTATACGAGTTAACGCGTTGAGGGCATAGCAATGAAATTTTTCAGCATTTATTTGATATTTGCTATTTATTGCCGATAATATTACGTAACATTTACGAAGAACTTCCTCATCAATTCCAGTAATCTTTGAAGTTGTTTCATAATTTTCAAAGAATCGCCTGGCCGTATTACCATCGTTTGTACTGCCATATCCTACAAGTGGTTTGTCTATGTTTAGACCCGTCATAGTTTTGAATTCTTCCTGAATCCTTTTTTTTTCACTGGATCTCATTTCAATCAGTTCCTTATTATTTCTCACGGATTTTAGCTGATTATCAGGTATATTCCTATATTTCAGATCATATGCTATATGTAGCATAAATTCTAAAAATCGGATACGTGCATGTAGGGGCGATATACCAAATTCCAGAACCTCTTGATTAATTGCAGTACTAGCTGATGCATCTTCTGAAGTTTGTAGAAATTCCGATTTCTTCTTTCCGCATAATGAGCATTTCCAAGTTGAATGGGTTTCCGTTATAGCGTTGCTTACTTTTCCATCTATCATTGTCAATTGAAGCTCAAAATTTACATTAATCAAATATCCATGTATGTCTATGCAGACTGGACTCAAATTGTCTATTGAATATTTGATATCATCAACCCAATTTTTTGTGCTTGCTGCATTTTCTTTTAAATATTCGAATCTGATCGGTCTGCAAAATGCCTTTGATCCTAGAGATGTGTTAACCCACACATATTCAGTACGCTCTTTTGATGTGGATGGTTCAGAACGATTCTTTCTTAATCTTAGTGGTACTAGGGATGCCATAAAAACGCTTCTGTAGTCATTTGTGTTCTGATGAGATGTTGATTGTTTGTATTCCGGTAATCCAGATAAACCGTCACATCCCCATTTACATATTAAAGTTAAGTCCTTGTTGTCAAGTTTCTTGGCTTCTTCTTCAGACAATGTAGTAGATATCAGCCTTGATGCCGTATTTTCCAATAATTTTGATAAATCCACAGATGCACTTTCGTCTCCTATCACGTTTGTTGGTATTAAGTTTTTTTTGGTTTTTAATAACGCATTATATCCTGGTAAAATTGAGTGTCCTTTGTCTCGTAATGCCTTACAGAGTTTAATATATTTATTTTTACTCAATTTCAACTCGAGCATAAGAGCAAGTGCTTCTTCCTCCGAAAATTCTGATTGAGAAGAAGGAGTTGGTATACTCTTAATAATTCGCTTAAGACGTTTAGGAGAAGCCTCTGGGAGAATATCTGCTATTTGTTTAGCTTCAGCTGGTTGATTATTTCGTTTGAGCACTTCCTTAAAGGAATCTTTGATTTCAGTATCCGAATGAGTAGAAAGAACTTCGGATAATCGCATCTTTTTAGATCTTTCTCCGAGATCATCATAGTTTTTTAGAGGGGCTCCAGCACCAGAAGTTTTAAGCTCAATTGAGTCCTTCAGCCAGTCTTTAAATTTAGATTCAAATCTTTTTAAACAGTAATTAACCGACTTAATTTTAAGTTCAAATAACTTTACAAATTTTACGACTTTGTCTTCCTCACTATTGAGAATCATGGAGTTAGTTTGACTTTTAGCATATCGCATGATTATTTTAATTTTTTCTGCTCTCGAACTGCTTGGTTGTTCAAAAAGAATATCGCACAACACTTTAAATTCCAATGTTATAGCCATGATGTTTTAACTGTTAATAGCAGTTACATTTAAAACTTTCTTTTTTATATTAAAAAAAAACATTTTTTATATATACCTGTATCCAAAGAATAATAAAGAAATCAATGAATTAATGTATTTTTTACCTCTAAAAATAGGTGCATATATAACTCAACCAATATGTGCGTCTCGTAAAACCTACCTGTATGGAGGTGAGTAACCATATCCTTTCTGACCATTATGAAAAACCCAAGTTGTAACAATTTTTACCTATTGCATTAACTTTCACATTAAAAAACATTTTATAACCTTAACATAATTTTGCAATTTTTTCAAATACACCAATTTTAAATACCGGAAAAATGCCTTTAAATCTTATTTTAAATAAATTGTCACACTGTTACTATAAAAGTACTCTTCTAATTAAACTTTTGCTACAAATTATGGATATATTACCTTTACACTGTTATCAAAATCGGTGCCTTACTCGTACTTACTTATTTAGAATCTTTTACTAAAATTTTATTTTTTAGCTTGGAACAAAAGGCAAAATCGAATAAAATTTTTTTAAGTCATTCTTATAATGTTTTCTTTAAAAAAATAAAAAACTATTTATATCTTTTTGAAGAAAATATTTGTTTATTAGCGAAGGATCATTGTCATCTTAAAAATAGTGAAATATTTGAGTATGATAATTAACTTTATATGCACAAATTCATCACTTATATTTAAATAAACAGTGTAAAAATGCTACGGGGGCCAAACTTTTCAGAGTTTTTTAACACTCGGTATTAATGCTTTATATACATGTTTAGTATCATTAGATCGGGAAAGACTAGGAGATTAGCACTAAGTAAAAGTTTTTTTTAAGTGCGTTACTTTTTTTACACTTTGTATCGTAAAACAAAAAAAAATTGTTTTTCTGCTTTTTTAAGGAAAATATTTTTAATCTTTGATATTCTGTGGAAATGACATGGATAAAGATATTACAATGAAATTTTGTAGTAATGTAGACTAATAAGATGTAAAAGCAATAGACTAAAAAAAATTCCCAATTTTAACTTAAAAATTCCCCAATTCCCAACTGGGGAAAAAGGTGTTTCAAAAAATGAGTTTTTTTACAAATATGGCAACACTGTCTCTATTTGCAGCGCGTTTCAGAAAAAACTTTTCTAATCAATAACAGATATATTGGAAAATATGAACATTATAATTTTTTTCAAATCGGTGCTTTGCCTTTTGAGAAATTTTTGTTTAAACTAATTTTTTTTTTTACAAATTGCCATTTTTTGGAGAGGACATGTGCGAGGACCAAAAGTCCAATTAGCAAGAAATTTGTTTTATACGCATTCTCATTATGTTTTCTTTTAAAAACTTTAAAAATCTTTTTATGTTTCTTAAGAAAATATTTTTTTATTAGTGAAAAAATATAGCTATCTTTTGGGGAAAAACTAAAAAAAAAGCGAAATTTTTTGTAAGTTTCAACTTTGAATATTTTTAACTTTTAAACAAAAGAAGATTTCTATAACTAACTTGCACAAAAATTATTCAGAATTTTATTACAAATTTAAAGAATATTCTTAAAAAATTTTTGGTCCTCAGATGCGTCCACCAGATCAAAAAAAGCTTAAAAAAAGAGGTAAAAAATCAACCTAAAAATTCCTTTTTACCCAAATATCTCGAAATCCAAAGGAGATAACCTACACATTTAAGCGTATTTTTTGTAGATCTTCTCAAGGACAACTTAAGTTTAAAATTTCTTTTCAATCCATACATAAATGGATTTTTGGCGAATTTTTAAAAAAGTCGAACACCCGAGGTGACCAACTTTGAAGGTCCATCAATCACTCTCCCGACCCCTCATGGACCAGTGCTTTTAAAAACCAACTCAAATACTCCTTGACTATCACCATGTCAAATTTCATTCAAATATCTCCAGTCGTTCAAAAGTTAAAGAATTATTTCCAAAAAAAAGCGTCCGTAAACCACTGTGCGTCAATAGACGCTTCAACTGAAACAAAAGCTAAGTATTCCTAAGCTTAGTCCAGAGGTATAAATAAAGTCTTGCCAAATAAATTATAGATCTTCTATACGATTCACAAATTCGATCTATTATAACAAAAGCATTTAATAAAGCTTCGCCTGTTGCTGTGGATCAAGTTCCTAGGTCAATAAGATACTTCTCTAGAAGTCTTTACTTTAACATTATTTCAACTATAGACTAGAAATATGACTAAAGCTTTTACTAAAGCTATCATGTATTAGTAGATACTGGAACAATGACTAAAGCTCCAACCGGATCGTAACCTATAGCTCTGGTCGCTAAAGGACAGTAAATTTCTAAATAAAGCTTTTAATTTGTAATGAAAAAAAATTAATACTGCAATCATTAAAGCTTTAATTATAATTAGAGCTATTACTGGAGCTTAGACTAGAGCTATAAGTAGTCTTGAGAAACTATTTAAAGTTCATCTGGAACATTAATAAGATAATTACGACAAGAGACAAAAGCAATTAATTAAACTTCTAGTGGTGCTGGGGATAATGTTACTTGGGCAACCAGACTGATTACTACTGCAGCCGTGACTAAAGGCAATAGATACATAAATCATGCTTTAATTTAAGTGTTAACAACTTTTGCTTAAATTAAGCTCCAACTGTAGTTTTAACTTAATTTCTTGCCTCTGTTTGAACTTCTTCCTTTCTAAATCCACTATAGACATGAGCATTTATTAAAGCTATTCTAGAAAGCTTCGATTCGAAATAATACTGAAGCTTTAAAGTTGACATCAACTAGGGACCATATCAAATAATAAAAGATTTGACTGCAGCTTTAACGTTTGTTGATGCTTTATCTATGGTAAAATAGAATCTAAGAAGCTTTGAAAGCTCTTACGGTCAGTGGTGCCAGATATACATATTTCTTTATATATTTAAGCATTCTTTATATAATCGAGCCAAAAATTATAATCTGGCAGCACTGACTTTTCAAAGACAATTTTATGTAATTGTGAGCGGAACAATCATGATTGCGTCTCGCTCAGACATAGTGCGTTTGTGTTAAAGCTCAAAAGCTCTTTCTTTGGTAACAGTTCTCACATTGTGCTGTATAGCTGGACGGCTGAGCTGTAGAGCAATCAGGAGCTAGATAAACGGCGGAAGCGTTGTTTTTCTTATCATCTCAAACTTGAGTTTGGATATAGCCTTGAGCTTTCACCATTAGAGTACAATTATGAGTAAAACTTTTATAAAAATCTTTACTACTATTTTATATAAATCTACAATAACATATGTATTTATAGAAAGCTCTGACTAAAGCTTCAATTACGAGTAACACTACTTAAGTTTAAAAGAAAACAAAAACTGAAGCTTAAATAATGTCTAGAGCTTTTACGTATGGCGTACAGCAATTAAAGTGATAAAAAGGTGAGACAAAGGTTCTTTATAACAGTACAAATGTGCCATTTGTTTCTACATCGACGGCGTGTTATTAATTCAGTGCTTGGTCCTGATGGAGGATACTGTGATAGTTAATAATTTTAAAATAGAACGGAATAGCATGCAATATCTAGAAAAATCTCTCGCGAAACCAGAACACTGAAAAAACTTAAATAATGCTTTGTCATTGACTAATTTTTATAGAGCTTTTCTTAGAGCGTTAGCTTGAATGTAAGTTTTTTCAAAAGCTACGACTGTAACCCAAAGCTAAGACTTGTAAAAAAGCTATGAGAGTGTAACCAAAAAGAAAGTTGCTGAAAATGTATTTAAGAATAAAAGCTCGCTCCTAACGGTAATTAGAGCTTTATCCTACAGCTTTTTGCTAAAATAAGAGCTTTTGCCAAAGTTATGACTAGAGTTAAAACAAAGGTTTTCACTTTTTCTAAAGCTTTTCTATAGCTTTTATTAAAGCTATGATAAGCTTTTTAGCCAACAATTATGAAATCGCCCGATATTAAAAGTTGATTACTACATTTATATCTAGATCATTGGCAATTTTTATGACAATATATTTTTTTCTTGAGATTATGGCCAGAAAAGTGAAAAAACTTTAGTAAAGCTCTGTCTTTAACGATAATTTGAAGTTTATCCTACAGCTTTTTGTTAAAATAAAAGCTTATGCCAAAGCTATGACTAGAGTTAAAACAAAGGTTTTGACTTTTTCTAAAGCTTTTCTATAGCTTTTATTAAAGCTATGATAAGCTTTTTAGCTAACAACTATGAAATCGCCTGATATTTTTAACTAGGTCATCGACAATTTTTATTACAAGAGATTTTTTGCTTGAGATTATAACCAGAATAATGAGAAAACTTGAGTTAAGCTCTGTCTTTAACGATAATTAGAGCTTTGTCCTAGAGCTTTTTGTTAAAATAAAAGCTTCTGCCAAAGCAATGACTAGAGTTAAAACAAAGGTTTCGACTTTTTTTAAAGCTTTTCTATAGCTTTTATTAAAGCTATGATAAGCTTTTAAGCTAACAATTGTGAAATCGGCCGATATTTATAACTAGATCATCGAAAATTTTTATGCCAAGAGATTTTTTCTTGAGATTATGACCAGAATAATGAGATATATTTTGTCAAGTTTTGTCTTTAACGATAAAAAGAGCTTTATCCTACTGCTTTTTACTTAAATAAGAGCTTTTGCCAAAGCTATGACTAGAGTTAAAACAAAGGTTTTGACTTTTTCTAAAGATTTTCTATAGCTTTTATTAAAGTTATGATAAGCTTTTAAGCTAACAATTATGAAATGACCCGATATTAAAAGTTCATTACCATATTTATAACCAGATCATTGGCATGTTTTTTGACTAAAGATGTTTTCCTCGAAATTATAACTAGAATAATAAGAAAACTTTAGTTAACCTCAGTCTTTAACGGTAATTAGAGCTTTATCCTATAGCTTTTTTTCTAAAATAAGAGCTTTTGCCAAAGCTATGACTAGAGTTAAAACAAAGGTTTTGACTTTTTCTAAAGCTTTTCTATAGCTTTTATTAAAGTTATGATAAGCTTTTAAGCTAACAATTATGAAATGACCCGATATTAAAAGTTCATTACCATATTTATAACCAGATCATTGGCATGTTTTTTGACTAAAGATGTTTTCCTCGAAATTATAACCAGAATAATAAGAAAACTTTAGTTAACCTCAGTCTTTAACGGTAATTAGAGCTTTATCCTATAGCTTTTTTTTCTAAAATAAGACTTTTGCCAAAGCTATGACTAGAGTTAAAACAAAGGTTTCGACTTTTTCTGAAGGTTTTCTATAGCTTTTATTAAAGTTATGATAAGCTTTTAAGCTAACAATTATGAAATGACCCGATATTAAAAGTTCATTACCATATTTATAACCAGATCATTGGCATGTTTTTTGACCAAAGATGTTTTCCTCGAAATTATAACCAGAATAATAAGAAAACTTTAGTTAACCTCAGTCTTTAACGGTAATTAGAGCTTTATCCTATAGCTTTTTTTCTAAAATAAGAGCTTTTGCCAAAGCTATGACTAGAGTTAAAACAAAGGTTTCGACTTTTTCTGAAGGTTTTCTATAGCTTTTATTAAAGTTATGATAAGCTTTTAAGCTAACAATTATGAAATGACCCGATATTAAAAGTTCATTACCATATTTATAACCAGATCATTGGCATGTTTTTTGACTAAAGATGTCTTCCTCGAAATTATAACCAGAATATTAAGAAAACTTTAGTTAATCTCAGTCTTTAACGATAATTAGAGCTTTATCCTATAGCTTTTTCCTAAAATAAGAGCTTTTTCCAAAGTTATGACTAGAGCTAAAACAAAGGTTTTGACTTTTTCTAAAGCTTTTCTATAGCTTTTATTAAAGTTATGATAAGCTTTTAAGCTAACAATTATGAAATGACCCGATATTAAAAGTTCATTACCATATTTATAACCAGATCATTGGCATGTTTTTTGACTAAAGACGTTTTCCTCGAAATTATAACCAGAATAATAAGAAAACTTTAGTTAACCTCAGTCTTTTACGGTAATTAGAGCTTTATCCTATAGCTTTTTTTTCTAAAATAAGAGCTTTTGCCAAAGCTATGACTAGAGTTAAAACAAAGGTTTCGACTTTTTCTGAAGGTTTTCTATAGTTTTTATTAAAGTTATGATAAGCTTTTAAGCTAACAATTATGAAATGACCCGATATTAAAAGTTCATTACCATATTTATAACCAGATCATTGACATGTTTTTTGACTAAAGACGTTTTCCTCGAAATTATAACCAGAATAATAAGAAAACTTTAGTTAACCTCAGTCTTTAACGGTAATTAGAGCTTTATCCTATAGCTTTTTTTTAAATAAGAGCTTTTGCCAAAGCTATGACTAGAGTTAAAACAAAGGTTTCGACTTTTTCTATAGGTTTTCTATAGCTTTTATTAAAGCTATGATAAGCTTTTAAGCTAACAATTATGAAATCGCCTGATAATAAAAGTTCATAACTATATTTACAACCATATCATTGGCATGTTTTGAGACTAAAGATATTTTTCTCGAAATTATAACCAGAATAAGAAGAAAACTTTAGTTAATCTCAGTCTTTAACGATAATTAGAGCTTTATCCTATAGCTTTTTCCTAAAATAAGAGCTTTTTCCAAAGTTATGACTAGAGTTAAAACAAAGGTATCGATTTTTCCTAGAGCGTTTCTATAGCTTTTATTAAAGCTATGATAAGCTTTTTAGCTAACAACTATGAAATCGCCCGATATTTTTAACTAGATCATCGACAATTTTTATGACAAGAGATTTTTTGCTTGAGATTATGACCAGAATATTGATAAAACTTTAGTTAGCCTCAGTCTTTAACGATAATTAAAGCTTTACCCTACAGCTTTTTGCTAAAATAAAAGCTTCTGCCAAAGCAATGACTAGAGTTAAAACAAAGGTTTCGACTTTTTCTAAAGGCTTTCTATAGCTTTTATTAAAGCTATGATAAGCTTTTAAGCTAAAAATTATTAAATCGCTTGATGTTAAAAGTTTATTTCTACATTTATAACTAGATCATCGGCAATTTTTATGACAAGAGATTTTTTCTTGAGATAATAACCAGAACAACAAGAAAACTTTAGTAAAGCTCTGTCTTTAATGAAAATTAGAGCTTTATCCTACAGTTTTTGGCTAAAATAAAAGCTTTTGCCAAAGCTATGACTAGAGTTTAAACAAAAGCTTCGACTAAAACTATTTAAAGTAGCTAAAGCTTCGATCTGAACTTTATATCGAGCTTTCTTAAGATTCCATATTACAGTTATGACCGAAACTATGAAATGGTTTTTGTCTTCACTAAAGCTTTTTCTGCGAACCCTAATTTTTTTACTTTAAACATTCAACCACAGTTTTTAGTCTGATGATGAGCATGAAACTTTTATTTGTTTAAAAAATATACTGTACCTAAGAATATAATGGTTATTAGTTTTACTTTTCCTATATATGGTTAACTGAAATGTAAAAGGGCATAACAAACATAAATTTATTTCATTTTTATAATGTTCTTGATTGAAAAATGTATGTCCTTAAATATGTAAAAACATCGATGTCGAGTTTTTATTTACTTTGCGCTGTTTTGCATTTCAGGTAACGTTATACTCGTTATTCGAAACCACATCTATAAAACCCATAAACCAAACACATGCAGACTTTGTGCATAAACTTTTACTTTCACCTTTAACTTTTTCCGGGACTTTCAGTTTTATCTGCTCAAACAAAAAGTAGAAAAATGTATATATAAGATATACAAATATTTATATGTTTCTATAATAAATTCTTGACACGTTTTAAATTCATGGATAATTTTTTTATGAAAAATTTTTACAATTTCCTTTTTTTTTTGAAGGATATAAAAAATGTATAGAAATTTGTTAAAAACGATTTTAGAGCAAAATTTGTCATCTTCTAATGAAGTTTCGTTTTTATGCTAAAATAAAAGCATTTTTACTTTTTCCTAGATTAATCATATTTTCTAACGAGACTTCAAAGTCTTTCCTGGTTTCCGGTATTTAAGGATTTTTTTGTGTAAATTTTCTTTGTGAATTTTTAATATTTTTGTTTGAAAAAAAATAAGTGTCTGCTTTTCGTTTTTCGTCCCAAAAATTAAAGATTATCACACCTTTTTACATTTTTAAAAAGTTTTTTTTTTTCAGAGGTTTTCGTTTTGCTTTGGGGAGGTTTTAATGTTTAATAAACAAATTTTGTTAAACGAGTTTCTACCCTTGAGGTCAAAAAACAAAGTTTTTTGATTTTATTTTTCATATTATTTACGCTAATTTATAATTACAGCCAAATAAATCTTTTATGGAACATTAACAAAGAGACAACATAATCATCATTATCTAGCAGAGACCAGGGGAGTGAAAGGTTAAGTTCAAAATCAATAAAAACCAAAAGGGCCTTTTAAGGAATAAGTATAAAAGAAACTCACCACTGAAAAAATTTAACATTTTTAGTAGAATTATAACATATATCAAAATGACTACAAAAAATATTCAAAACAAATTAAGTAACTTTAAAGAAAAAGAAACTCACCACACTAAAAATTTTCAAAATTCATAAACAATCTATGATATTTGCACTACAAATGAATTTTTTTGATCAAATACCATAAACAAATGAAATTTATATGAAAAATTCTATTAATTAAACAAAAGATTAACTCAGTTCAATGAAAATAAAATTCACCACTCTCAAAAAGAACATGAATTTTACCTGAATTTATTAGATTTTTGTCAAAAAAGTACTTTTTAAGTGAATTTAGTCGAAAATATTGTAATTTTTCATAGTAGTTTAACTCACCTCTATAAAAAAGAAATTCACCACACTTAAAATTTCATAAATTCCTTATAAATTTAACTTTTTCTTGAGTTTGGCTTATGAAATGCTTTCAGAAATTAATATATTTCATAATATCTTTACATTCTAATATAGCAAAGAAACTCACCACTCTAAAAATTTTAAATAAATTTACTTTATTTTCACTACTTATTAAATATTTGGATAAAATCTCTTACAAACTGAAATTGATAAGAAAAATTTTATAAATTAGATATAATTCAAACTCAACTCTATAAAAATGAAATTCACCACACTAAAAAAAGACAAGATTTCGACATAAATTTACCTGATTTGGTCACTAATATAGATTTTTAATCAATAACTAAATTCACCACACCTTGATGTTTTTAAATGTATCACTTTATTGACATAAATACTCTAAAATTTAAAAATATTATTAGTAATTCATTATTTAATATCATAAAGTCTATTTTTTTGTATAACAAAAACTCACCACCAAGAAAAATGAACTCACCACACCTTAAATTTTATGAAATTATAATTTTTTTCACATGATTCAGCCAAATTTATAGAATATAACTAAAAGTTTATTATATTATATCATAAAAGTAGATTTTTGTGTATAATAAAACTCAACACTAAGAAAAATAAATTCACCACACCTTGAACTTTATTAATTTATCATTTTGTTGACATAAATAAACTAAAATTAAAGAATATTTTTAGTAATTCATTAGTTTATACCATAATAGTCTATTTTTTTATGATAAAAACTCACCACTAAGAAAAATAAATTTAGCATATCTAGAACTTAATGAATTTATGATGTTATTAATATTAATAAAGCAAAATTTAAGAATATTATGTATTAGTAATTCATTATTTTATATCATAAAAGTCAATTTTTTGTATGACTAAAACTCACCACTTAAAAAATAAATTCCCCATATCTGGAATTTTATGATCTCAACATTTGGTTAACATTAATAAATAAAAATTTAAGAATATTACTAATAATTCATTATTTTATATTATAAAAGTCAATTTTTTTGTATATGATTAAAACTCACCACTAAGAAAAATATTTTACCTTAAGTTTCCTAAACTTTAATTGAAGTCATCATTTTTTTACAATTATATGTAAATTTTATGAAATATCTTATAAGATGGGGTTTTTGATTTATGATAAAAACTCACCACTAGGAAAAATAAATTCACCACACCTTAAATTTAATAAATTGTTCATATTATTCACCTAAATAAGCTAAATTTTTAGAATATAGCTAGAATTTTATTATTTTATGTCAAAAAAATAAATTTTCTGCACATAACTAAAACTCACCACTAAGAAAAATAAATTCACCACACCCTATTATTAATCAATTTTCCACTTTATTAACATAAAAAGCAACATTTTTAGAATAAAGCTAGAATTTTATTATTTTATGTCAATAAAGTCAATTTTCTGTACATGATTATAACTCACCACTAAGAAAAGTAAATTCACCACACCTAAAATTTTTTTTTTTAATTTATCATTTTATTCACACAAATTGGCTAAATTTATAAAATATCGTTAGAAATTCGTTATTTGGCATAATTTTCTTCAGATTTTTTTCTTATGGAATTTAGGTCAAAAAAATCGATTTAAATACAGGAACAAAGCCTCACTCTCTCTTTAACAATTTGAAATCCTTTTATTGGATTTAAATAAAAATCAAGTTCAAACATAAGATTTTGTTTTCTAAAATCTTGGAAGTTTAACCCTTCAACCTCCTTAAAGTATGCAACAAAATTTCCAAAATCCCTCTATGACCCAAATTTGTTAAGAAAAATCAAATCGAATACACGAGTAAGGCCTTACTCGAAACAATTTTGCCTCTTTTTACAAATTTTATAATTTCCTTATTCATTTTTTTTGGCTTTAAAGCAAAATTTCATGCTTCTAATATCAAAATATTTGGTGATGATACCTTTACGGCCAACATCATTAACAACTTTGGCCATAAACAATATTTATAAACCGTAACATCCTGCTAAAAGGAAATTATCAGCCACCTCAAGCCAGTTTTCATAACTTTCTAACTAATTTCTTTTGAAGGCTACAGGATTTGTGTTAGAGAAGGGGGGAGTATATTGTCATTTGCCAGGGGAATTGAAAGACAATAACTTGAAAAGATTTAAGGAGATAGAAAGCCAATTAAATTTTACTTTTTGTAGAATTATAAAGATTTGGGGAATCCAAATTTATATAAAGGAGAGGAAGTTGTATCATATTTTTCTTACTCCTAAAATTATGTTTTAGTTTTTATTTTGAGTATAATTAAGGACTTTAAACTGATTTTGAGGTTTTATTTTAGAATTAAAATTGTTTAAAATGTTAAACAAACTTTTTTATACTAAACTTTTGTTATTATACTTTGTCATTCCAAGAGATTGCTAAGATTTTTAATTAAAAATTAGCCAATTTCTAATGACAATCTTATGACTTTTATTATTAATATTTTTTCATATTTTTACTTTCTCTTGCCTTTTTTCCTGGAAAACTTTTCAGCTTTCTTTTCTTTATACTTTTTTACAATTTTCCTCTAAAAGCCACCTAAATGCCAGATTAAAAACCGTAAATAACAATGACACTCAACAATGTTATTTTACTTGTAAAAATTATTCTGCGTTTTCACCACTTTTTGCTTCTTCTTCTTCAGCAAAATCATAGAAAAGAAATTTTTATTATCGAACTGACAAGCAGCAAAAAAAATGCACAACTGTTAGAAAAAAAAACTTTTAAAGCGTAAAAACTTCTAACACTTTTTTGCTCCAACTCTGTTTCTATTAAATATTATGGCCTCCCTAAAGTATGCTTCAGAAATAAAATCTCTTAAAAACCTGGGGAAATATTTAACCGCCTTTTTTCTATGTGTAGGTAAGTGTGACTAGGAATGTAATATTTACAATTCTTGACTCCGAAACAATGGCCTGGCACTTACAATTTTTCTCGGTGACAATTTTCACGGCTTTCATGCTAGACTAGGCGTCAAACAAATAAATGTAACAAAAGATGATGGCGTTGAAAAAAAAAATTGCCTTAAACTCCTTAAGGTATGCCAGCAAAATTGTGCAAAAAAAAAAAACTAGGCACAGACAAGCAGCCAGGAATTTAGGCATTGAAGTGTGATCTTTAAAGAATGTCGGGCTTTATGTTTGAACCTTAAACAAAGAATAGAAAAAAATATTAGTTAAATAAAATGAAACAAGTAATAAAGTTAAATTTAATCTCGGTCATGTAGGGCCATATGATACCATATACCACTGATATTATATCGATTAATAACTTAAATTCTCAAGTTTTTTATAGACATACATAATCATCAGTTGATGTTAGGAAAAACATTTTTTGGTATAAAATGAATTCAATAAAATATAAAGCCGTTTTATTTTTTTTCATACTAAGTCTTCCCCAAAAATATGTGGTCTTTTTTAAATTTTAAAAAGAAACTCAAGCACATTTTTGGTAAATATTGCAAAATGTGGCACATTTTTAATGTTTTGTTAAATTGGTCTAAAAAGATTTTGCTTTGGAATGCAAATGAAAGTTTTTTTCAACCTAACCTCAAAATTTGAAAATTTAATTTCAGAGTTTTTAGAAATATAAATCATCTCAATTGAGTAATAAATAACATTAAAAACAGAAAACAAATAAAAAACATAAAATTATATACTTTTTGATAAAATTAAACGCTTTTTTTCAATATAACCTCCAAATTAAAAAATATCAAAGATTTTAACAAATCATTAGTTTAAGTTAGGGAGAATATGTTTATGTATAAAATAAAATTAGTAAGTGTCATTAAGAAGAGTTTTTCCAAAAAAGTATTAACAACTTAAAAAAATTTCGAAAATTTTCAATTTAACCTAAAAAATCGGTTTACTTTTTCAAATTTTAAACAGAAACTGAATCACTTTTTCCTAAAAATAATAAAATCTTAAAATTTTTCTATCTATTTTTTAATTAGTATAAAAATTTTGTGCATTATAATGCAAATGAAAATTTTTTTCAACCTAACCTCAAAAATTGAAAATTTAATTTCAAAGTTTTTATCAATAAAAATCATTAATTGAAGTAAGAAATAACATAAATAGCAGAAAATAATTAAATTCACAATCAAACTATAAACTTTTTGACAAAATTTTAAGCCAATTTTTCAAAAATATTTTTTTTTGAGACTTAAAAAATCTGTTTATATTTTAAAATTTTGAGAAGATAGTAAACATTTTTAAAGTAAATTTACCAAAATCTAATGTTATTTCAATAATATTTCAAATTAAAATCGAAATGTTTTGCATAGTAATGCAAATGAAAGTTTTATTCAACCTAACCTCAAAACATAAAAATATTATTTGAAGGTTTTTGGCAATAAAAATCATTAATTCAAGTAAGAAATAAAATTTTAAGTAGAAAATAGTAAAAGTCACCATTAAATTATATACTTATTGACAAAATTAAAGACACTTTTAAAAAATTTTGAAATATAACCTAAAAAAAGCTTTTTTATTAGTTAGAAGCGGATTCATTGTGTAAGCCAAGAATCTAAAAAAATCTGTTCCTATTTCTAAATATTTAAAAGAAACTGATAAAATTTTATTCACTTTTTAAGTTAGGACCTTAATTTTTTGCATTTTCTTGCATATTTCTAGTTTTTTTTCAACATAACCTCAAAGTTTGAAAATTTGACTTTAGCTTTTTTGGTCTTAAAACAATTTATAAGGTTTGCAGTTCGAAATTGTAGTTTAAAATAATTATAATTAGAGTCAAATTAAAGCTTTTTAATGAGTTAGAAGGGGATACATTGTGGAAGCCTAGAATCTAAAAAATCTGTTTCCATTTCCAAATATTTAGGAGAAACTGATGAAATTTTTATCAAAAATACAAAAATATTTTTAAAGTTTAATCACTTTTTAAGTTAGGGCCTTAATTTTTTGCATTTTCTTGCATATTTCTAACTTTTTTCAACATAACCTCAAAGTTTGAAAATTTTATTTTAGCTTTTTTGACCTTAAAAACACTTCTTAAGGTTTGCAGTTCAAAATTGTAGTTCAAAATAATATAAATTAGTGTCAAATTAATGCTTTTTAATGACTTAGAAGGGAATTCATTGTGGAAGCCAAGAATCTAAAAAAAACTGTTTTCATTTCCAAATATTTAAAAGAAACTGATGAAACTTTTAAGAAAAATACAAAAATATTTTTAAATTTAACTCACTTTTTAAGTTAGCGCCTTAACTTTTTGCATTTTCTTGCATATTTTAGGTTTTTTCAACATAACCTCAAATTTTAAAAAATTTATTTTAGCCTTTTTAACCTTAAAAATCATTGTATGCTGTTAGCAAAAGGATTTGTAGTTCAAAGAAATATTAATTAGAGTCAAATTAAAACTTTTTAATTATTGTGGTAGCCATGAACCTAAAAAATCTGTTTCCATTTTCAAATTAAAAAAAAAACTGAGGAAATGTTCATTATAAACACAAAAATACTTTGAAATTTTATTCACTTTTTAAGTTAGGGCCTTCATTTATTGCCTTTTCTTGCAAATTTCAAGTTTTTTCAACATAACCTCAAATTTTGAAAATTTTATTTTAGCTTTTTTGGCCTTAAAAATCCTTTTTTGAGGTAAGCAAAAGCGTTTGTAGTTAAAAATAGTAATAATAAGTGTCAAATTATAGACTTTTAATTAGTTAAAAAGGTTTTTCATTGTGAAAGCCATGAACCTTAAAAATCGCTTTTCATTTCCAAATATTTAAAAGAAATTGATGCAACTTTTATGAAAAATGCAAAAATATTTTTAAATTTGAATCACTTTTTATTAGGGCCTTAACTTTTTGCCTATTTTTGCATATTTCTAGTTTTTTCAACATAACCTTAAATTTTAAAAATTTTATTTAATGAACTCTCAAACAAAGCAACTAGATGCCCTTTCTTAAAACTAATCTTGTGTCATTACTAGTATCAGTATTTATAATAAGTAAAAAATGTCATGACTTTTGACATTTTCAAGATCCCTAACAAAAATGTTTGAACCATTTCATACCGTAATTATTTGACATTTTATACATATGTATGTATGTTATTGTGTTTTCACGCATACAACCTCAATTTTTTGCTTGTGAATATAAAAGTGTATTTTAAACACCTTTATCCCTTCTAGACAAAAAAAACATGTTAACAATGAAACAAATTTGGTTTCATTGTATATTACCAACAGCCGAGAGACAAGAGTAGAATAAGTATCAAAAGTGAAGCATACAAAAAGGCGAGGAAACAATGGTAAAACTTTAACGTTTGTAATTTCACGCGCGACTTATCCTTTGGGAACGACAGGAACAACAAAAAAAAAAGTAATACTTTACATACATGAAATATTTTATAATGTTCACAATGTATAACAATGTAAAAAAAAAAATAGGGAAATGTCAATGTATGTATGTTTATTTGCGTGAGTATGTGTGTGTATGATTTGGAATAAAAGGTAATACAATATCTATTCCATTTCGTTCTGCTGTTATTTGGTCTGTTATGTATGTTATTTGTCTATTCGTCATGCTGGTGTGTGTTTTGAAATGAATGAGTGAATACATGTTTGACAGGATTCTTTGTTTTGTTGTTAAAAAGTTTTTACTCCCTGTCAGCATTTGGATGTTAATACTGTTGCCTATCTTTCAGGATGCTAAGTACTGTGAGCCCCTAAAACCACAAATCCGCTATGGGACCATGATTGGAGTATTTTGAGATTCTAGAGCGTTTCAAAATAATGGGTGGTTAAATTGTAAGGGCCGATGTTGAATGTGAACCACACCTAAACGCCAAGTTTTTTTTCCAAATTTTATTTGACATTTCTCTATTTCAGACTTACTAAATTTGAACCATGGAGAGATACACAATCCAACAACGTGTTAAAGTTATCCAGACTTATTGTGAAAATGGGCGTTCAAATCAAAATGCATATCGTGCACTTCGTGATTTTTTAAGTCAATTTGATCGTCCAAATGTGCGTACAATCGCAAAAATCGTGGAAAAATTCGAACAATCCGGGTCTGTAGAATAGGAGACTATAGTCTCAGTAAAGGAGACTATAGTCTCAGTATAGGAAACTATAGTCTCAGTATAGGAGACCATAGTCTCAGTTTAGGAGACTATAGTCTCAGTATAGGAGACTATAGTCTCAGTATAGAAGACTATAGTCTCAGAATAGGAGACTATAGTCTCAGTTTAGGAAACTATAGTCTCAGTATAGGAAACTATAGTCTCAGTATAGGAGACCATAGTCTCAGTTGAGGAGACAATAGTCTCAGTATAGGAGACTATAGTCTCAGTATAGGAGACTATAGTCTCAGTATAGGAAACTATAGTCTCAGTATAGGAGACTATATTCTCAGTTTAGGAAACTAAAGTCTCAGTATAGGAGACTATAGTCTCAGTATAGGAGACTATAGTCTCAGTATAGGAGACTATAGTCTGAGTGTAGGAGACTTTAGTCTCAATATGGCAGTCTATAGTCTCAGTATAGGAGACTGTAGTTTCAGTATAGGAGACAACAGTCTCAGTATAGGAAACTATAGTCTTAGTATAGGAGACTATGGTCTCTGTATAGGAGACTATAGCCTCAGCATAAGAGACTATAGTCTTAGTATTGGAGACTATAGTCTCTGTATAGGAGACTATAGTCTCGGTATAGGAGACTATAGTCTCAGTATAGGAGACTATAGTCTCAGTATAGGAGACTATAGTCTCAGTATAGGAGAATATAGTCTCAGTATAGGAGACTATAGTCTCAGTATAGGAGACTATAGTATCAGTATAGGAGATTATAGTCTCAGTATAGGAGACTATAGTCTCTGTATAGGAGATTATAGTCTTAGTATAGGAGACTATAGTCTCAGAATAGGAGACTATAGTCTCAGTATAGGAGATTATAGTCTCAGTATAGGAGACTATGGTCTCAGTATAGGAGATTATAGTCTTAGTATAGGAGACTATAGTCTCAGTATAGGAGACTATAGCCTCAGCATAAGATACTAAAGTCTCAGTATAAGAATCTATAGTCTCAGTATAGGAGACTATAGTCTCAGTATAAGAGACTATAGTCTCAGTATAGGAGACAATAGTCTCAGTGTAGGAGACTAAAGTCTCAGTATAGGGGACTATAGTCTCAGTATAGGAGGCTATGGTCTCAGTATAGGAGACTATAGTCTCAGTATAGGAGACTATAATCTCAGTATAGGAGACTATAGTCTCAGTATAGGAGACTAAAGTCTCAGTATGGGAGACTATAGTCTCATTATAGGAAACTATAATCTCAGTATAGGAGACTACAGTCTCAGTATAGGAGACTATAGTCTCAGTATAGAAGACTATAGTCTCAGTATAAGAGACTATAGTCTCAGTATAGGAGACAATAGTCTCAGTGTAGGAGACTATAGTCTCAGTGTAGGAGACTAAAGTCTCAGTATAGGGGACTATAGTCTCAGTATAGGAGGCTATGGTCTCAGTATAAGAGACTATAGTCTCTGTATAGGAGATTATAGTCTTAGTATAGGAGACTATAGTCTCAGAATAGGAGACTATAGTCTCAGTATAGGAGATTATAGTCTCAGTATAGGAGACTATGGTCTCAGTATAGGAGATTATAGTCTTAGTATAGGAGACTATAGTCTCAGTATAGGAGACTATAGCCTCAGCATAAGATACTAAAGTCTCAGTATAAGAATCTATAGTCTCAGTATAGGAGACTATAGTCTCAGTATAAGAGACTATAGTCTCAGTATAGGAGACAATAGTCTCAGTGTAGGAGACTAAAGTCTCAGTATAGGGGACTATAGTCTCAGTATAGGAGGCTATGGTCTCAGTATAGGAGACTATAGTCTCAGTATAGGAGACTATAATCTCAGTATAGGAGACTATAGTCTCAGTATAGGAGACTAAAGTCTCAGTATGGGAGACTATAGTCTCATTATAGGAAACTATAATCTCAGTATAGGAGACTACAGTCTCAGTATAGGAGACTATAGTCTCAGTATAGAAGACTATAGTCTCAGTATAAGAGACTATAGTCTCAGTATAGGAGACAATAGTCTCAGTGTAGGAGACAATAGTCTCAGTGTAGGAGACTAAAGTCTCAGTATAGGGGACTATAGTCTCAGTATAGGAGGCTATGGTCTCAGTATAAGAGACTATAGTCTCAGTATAGGAGACCATAGTCTCAGTATAGGAGACTATATTCTCAGTATAGGAGACTATAGTCTCAGAATAGGAGACTATAGTCTCAGTATAGGAGACTATAATCTCAGTATAGGAGACTATAGTCTCAGTATAGGAGACTAAAGTCTCAGTATGGGAGACTTTAGTCTCATTATAGGAAACTATAATCTCAGTATAGGAGACTACAGTCTCAGTATAGGAGACTATAGTCTCAGTATAGAAGACTATACTCCCAGTATAGGAGACTATAGTCTCAGTATAGGAGACTATAGTCTTAGTATAGGAGACTAAAGTCTCACTATAGGAGACTATAGTCTCAGTAAAGGAGACAATAGTCTCAGTATAGGAGACTATAGTCTCAGTATAGGAGACTATAGCCTCAGTTTGGGAGACTATAGCCTCAGTTTAGGAGGCTATAGTCTCAGTTTAGGAGACTATAGTCTCATGATAACTCAGAGGCTATAGTTTCAGTATAGGAGACTATAGTCTCAGTATAGGAGACTATAGTCTCAGTATATGAGACTATAGTCTCAGTATAGGAGACTATAGTCTCAGTATAAGGACTATACTCTCAATATACGAAACTTCCGCTAGAACAGTCATTTGCTGGGTTATATGTAATAGAAAGTGTAAGCTTTATGACCTGGTATTTGTTATACCGCAGTATTTCTATATTTTTTCTCCTTTAGCTGGAGTTTGTTTATTTGTAAGTGTTAAATTTCTTGCAAAAGCACTGGCTTTGTGTGCAGGTATATTCTTTTTATTATTATGATCTCAAGATTTGACTTCCGGCAAAATGTTTGCACTTAAATAAATATCATTACAAAGATACATATGGGAGTCTGTATACAAAATAATTTTTTTTAATTTTATAAAATCTATTGTATATATTTCAAAAGAACTAGAGAAACATATTTGAGAAAGGAAATGTTTAACAAATATCATGAACATTTTTATCTATTATCAAAAAAATCGAAATAATCTTATCATAAAACCTATTAGCGTATACATTATATTACTGTTTGCTTATAAATCATACGCTGAGGTGGTCAGTTGGAACCTTGAGGTTTCAGAAATGCATTTTTCTTGCTTGTAGTTATATTTACTTAAAACCCAATTAATTTATCTTTTCTTAGTTAAAAACTATAACGCCTTAAATGCTTTTCTGAAATCATAAAATTTAATCTTTTAAAAATGTATGTAAAGAAAATTCCAAAACCAACACCGGCATCAAAAAGCCTAATAATCCTGGAAATTTGCTTTCTCTGTTAAGGTATTACGTATTACGTTAGTATTTTTCCAGAATTGTTTGCTATAACTATTTTCATTTCGCCTTCCCAGTAAAATCTACTTTATCAAAAACTCATAGTGTTTTTCCTGGTGAAAAAAGAAAGAGCATAAGGCTTCCCAGAATTCACTGAATTGGAACTGTTGGATAAAAAAGGGAATGAAAATAAAGGTTGGGATTTATACGACAATTGTTGGCAGACGACAGATTTGTTTTAAAACTTTTTTGCCGGAGTCACAATTTTTTTATGGAAATTTTATTTGAAGGTATAAACTTGAGTTGTAAATTAAATAAAAAGTATTTGTTTTAA
Source organism: Stomorhina lunata (assembly GCA_933228675.1). Taxonomy (NCBI): domain Eukaryota; kingdom Metazoa; phylum Arthropoda; class Insecta; order Diptera; family Rhiniidae; genus Stomorhina; species Stomorhina lunata. The sequence continues at coordinate 18,197,766 of OW121743.1, forward strand.
ATTTGGTAGACGGGTTTTTATATGAAAAAGAAATTGATTAAATTAATTTTGAAAATGAATTGGAAAAAAGCTAGACATTGGGTATAAGAAAAGGGTAACTTTCGAGGCATGGCACACAATCACACGAGACTGCTAAATTAGATAAAATTTTCTATAGAAAAATTTTCGATAGAAATTATTTTCTATAGAAAAATTTTCGAAAGAAATATTTTTCTAAAAAAAGATTTTCAATAGAAATATTTTTCTAAAGAAAAATTTTCGATAGAAATATTTTTCTAAAGAAAAATTTTCGATAGAAATATTTTTCTAAAAACAAATTTCTATAGAAATATTTTTCCAAGGAAAAATTTTCGATAGAAATATTTTTCTAAAGAAAAATTTTCGACAGAAATATTTGTCTAAAAAATTTTTTCGACAGAAATATTTTTCTAAAGAAAAATTTTCGATAGAAATATTTTAATAAAAAAAATTTTCGATAGAAATATTTTTCTATATAGAAAAATTTTCGATAGAAATATTTTTCTATATAGAAAAATTTTCGATAGAAATATTTTTCTATATAGAAAAATTTTCGATAGAAATATTTTTCTATATAGAAAAATTTTCGATAGAAATATTTTTCAATATAGAAAAATTTTCGATAGAAATATTTTTCTATATAGAAAAATTTTCGATAGAAATATTTTTCTATATAGAAAAATTTTCGATAGAAATATTTTTCTATATAGAAAAATTTTCGATAGAAATATTTTTCTATACAGAAAAATTTTCGATAGAAATATTTTTCTATATAGAAAAATTTTCGATAGAAATATTTTTCTATATAGAAAAATTTTCGATAGAAATATTTTTCTATATAGAAAAATTTTCGATAGAAATATTTTTCTATATAGAAAAATTTTCGATAGAAATATTTTTCTATATAGAAAAATTTTCGATAGAAATATTTTTCTATATAGAAAAATTTTCGATAGAAATATTTTTCTATATAGAAAAATTTTCGATAGAAATATTTTTCTATATAGAAAAATTTTCGATAGAAATATTTTTCTATATAGAAAAATTTTCGATAGAAATATTTTTCTATATAGAAAAATTTTCGATAGAAATATTTTTCTATATAGAAAAATTTTCGATAGAAATATTTTTCTATATAGAAAAATTTTCGATAGAAATATTTTTCTATATAGAAAAATTTTCGATAGAAATATTTTTCTATATAGAAAAATTTTCGATAGAAATATTTTTCTATATAGAAAAATTTTCGATAGAAATATTTTTCTATATAGAAAAATTTTCGATAGAAATATTTTTCTATATAGAAATATTTTTCTATATAGAAATATTTTTCTATATAGAAAAATTTTCGATAGAAATATTTTTCTATATAGAAATATTTTTCTATATAGAAAAATTTTCGATAGAAATATTTTTCTATATAGAAAAATTTTCGATAGAAATATTTTTCTATATAGAAAAATTTTCGATAGAAATATTTTTCTATATAGAAAAATTTTCGATAGAAATATTTTTCTATATAGAAAAATTTTCGATAGAAATATTTTTCTATATAGAAAAATTTTCGATAGAAATATTTTTCTATATAGAAAAATTTTCGATAGAAATATTTTTCTATATAGAAAAATTTTCGATAGAAATATTTTTCTATATAGAAAAATTTTCGATAGAAATATTTTTCTATATAGAAAAATTTTCGATAGAAATATTTTTCTATATAGAAAAATTTTCGATAGAAATATTTTTCTATATAGCAAAATTTTCGATAGAAATATTTTTCTATATAGAAAAATTTTCGATAGAAATATTTTTCTATATAGAAAAATTTTCGATAGAAATATTTTTCTATATAGAAAAATTTTCGATAGAAATATTTTTCTATATAGAAAAATTTTCGATAGAAATATTTTTCTATATAGAAAAATTTTCGATAGAAATATTTTTCTATATAGAAAAATTTTCGATAGAAATATTTTTCTATATAGAAAAATTTTCGATAGAAATATTTTTCTATATAGAAAAATTTTCGATAGAAATATTTTTCTATATAGAAAAATTTTCGATAGAAATATTTTTCTATATAGAAAAATTTTCGATAGAAATATTTTTCTATATAGAAAAATTTTCGATAGAAATATTTTTCTATATAGAAAAATTTTCGATAGAAATATTTTTCTATATAGAAAAATTTTCGATAGAAATATTTTTCTATATAGAAAAATTTTCGATAGAAATATTTTTCTATATAGAAAAATTTTCGATAGAAATATTTTTCTATATAGAAAAATTTTCGATAGAAATATTTTTCTATATAGAAAAATTTTCGATAGAAATATTTTTCTATATAGAAAAATTTTCGATAGAAATATTTTTCTATATAGAAAAATTTTCGATAGAAATATTTTTCTATATAGAAAAATTTTCGATAGAAATATTTTTCTATATAGAAAAATTTTCGATAGAAATATTTTTCTATATTGAAAAATTTTCGATAGAAATATTTTTCTATATAGAAAAATTTTCGATAGAAATATTTTTCTATATAGAAAAATTTTCGATAGAAATATTTTTCTATATAGAAAAATTTTCGATAGAAATATTTTTCTATATAGAAAAATTTTCGATAGAAATATTTTTCTATATAGAAAAATTTTCGATAGAAATATTTTTCTATATAGAAAAATTTTCGATAGAAATATTTTTCTATATAGAAAAATTTTCGATAGAAATATTTTTCTATATAGAAAAATTTTCGATAGAAATATTTTTCTATATAGAAAAATTTTCGATAGAAATATTTTTCTATATAGAAAAATTTTCGATAGAAATATTTTTCTATATAGAAAAATTTTCGATAGAAATATTTTTCTATATAAAAAAATTTTCGATAGAAATATTTTTCTATATCGAAAAATTTTCGATAGAAATATTTTTCTATATCGAAAAATTTTCGATAGAAAAATGTTTCTATATCAAAAAATTTTCGATAGAAATATTTTTCTATATCGAAAAATTTTCGATAGAAATATTTTTCTATATCGAAAAATTTTCGGTAGAAATATTTTTCTATATCGAACAATTTTCGATAGAAATATTTTTCTATATAGAAAAATTTTCGATAGAAATATTTTTCTATATAGAAAAATTTTCGATAGAAATATTTTTCTATATAGAAAAATTTTCGATAGAAATATTTTTCTATATAGAAAATTTTTGATAGAAATATTTTTCTATATAGAAAAATTTTCGATAGAAATATTTTTCTATATAGAAAAATTTTCGATAGAAATATTTTTCTATATAGAAAAATTTTCGATAGAAATATTTTTCTATATAGAAAAATTTTCGATAGAAATATTTTTCTATATAGAAAAATTTTCGATAGAAATATTTTTCTATATAGAAAAATTTTCGATAGAAATATTTTTCTATATAGAAAAATTTTCGATAGAAATATTTTTCTATATAGAAAAATTTTCGATAGAAATATTTTTCTATATAGAAAAATTTTCGATAGAAATATTTTTCTATATAGAAAAATTTTCGATAGAAATATTTTTCTATATAGAAAAATTTTCGATAGAAATATTTTTCTATATAGAAAAATTTTCGATAGAAATATTTTTCTATATAGAAAAATTTTCGATAGAAATATTTTTCTATATAGAAAAATTTTCGATAGAAATATTTTTCTATATAGAAAAATTTTCGATAGAAATATTTTTCTATATAGAAAAATTTTCGATAGAAAAATGTTTCTATATCAAAAAATTTTCGATAGAAATATTTTTCTATATCGAAAAATTTTCGATAGAAATATTTTTCTATATCGAAAAATTTTCGGTAGAAATATTTTTCTATATCGAACAATTTTCGATAGAAATATTTTTCTATATAGAAAAATTTTCGATAGAAATATTTTTCTATATAGAAAAATTTTCGATAGAAATATTTTTCTATATAGAAAAATTTTCGATAGAAATATTTTTCTATATAGAAAATTTTTGATAGAAATATTTTTCTATATAGAAAAATTTTCGATAGAAATATTTTTCTATATAGAAAAATTTTCGATAGAAATATTTTTCTATATAGAAAAATTTTCGATAGAAATATTTTTCTATATAGAAAAATTTTCGATAGAAATATTTTTCTATATAGAAAAATTTTCGATAGAAATATTTTTCTATATAGAAAAATTTTCGATAGAAATATTTTTCTATATAGAAAAATTTTCGATAGAAATATTTTTCTATATAGAAAAATTTTCGATAGAAATATTTTTCTATATAGAAAAATTTTCGATAGAAATATTTTTCTATATAGAAAAATTTTCGATAGAAATATTTTTCTATATAGAAAAATTTTCGATAGAAATATTTTTCTATATAGAAAAATTTTCGATAGAAATATTTTTCTATATAGAAAAATTTTCGATAGAAATATTTTTCTATATAGAAAAATTTTCGATAGAAATATTTTTCTATATAGAAAAATTTTCGATAGAAATATTTTTCTATATAGAAAAATTTTCGATAGAAATATTTTTCTATATAGAAAAATTTTCTATAGAAATATTTTTGTATATAGAAAAATTTTCGATAGAAATATTTTTCTATATAGAAAAATTTTCGATAGAAATATTTTTCTATATAGAAAAATTTTCGATAGAAATATTTTTCTATATAGAAAAATTTTCGATAGAAATATTTTTCTATATAGAAAAATTTACGATAGAAATATTTTTCTATAGAAAAATTTTCGATAGAAATATTTTTCTATAGAAAAATTTTCGATAGAAATATTTTTCTATAGAAAAATTTTCGACAGAAAAATTTTTCTAAAGAAAAATTTTAGACAGAAATATTTTTCTAAAGAAAAATTTTAGACAGAAATATTTTTCTAAAGAAAAATTTTCGACAGAAATATTTTTCTAAAGAAAAATTTTCGACAGAAATATTTTTCTAAAGAAAAATTTTCGACAGAAATATTTTTCTAAAGAAAAATTTTCGACAGAAATATTTTTCTAAAGAAAAATTTTCGACAGAAATATTTGTCTAAAAAAATTTTTCGAAAGAAATATTTTTCTAAAGAAAAATTTTCGATAGAAATATTTTTATAAAAAAAATTTTCGATAGAAATATTTTTCTAAAGAAAAATTTTCGTTAGAAATATTTTTCTAAAGAAAAATTTTCCATAGAAATATTTTTCTAAAGAAAAATTTTCGATAGAAATATTTTTGTAAAGAAAAATTTTCGATAGAAATATTTTTCTATATAGAAAAATTTTCGATAGAAATATTTTTCTATATAGAAAAATTTTTGATAGAAATATTTTTCTATATAGAAAAATTTTCGATCAAAATATTTTCGATAGAAATATTTTTCTATATAGAAAAATTTTCGATAGAAATATTTTTCTATATAGAAAAATTTTCGATAGAAATATTTTTCTATATAGAAAAATTTTCGATAGAAATATTTTTCTATATAGAAAAATTTTCGATAGAAATATTTTTCTATATAGAAAAATTTTCGATAGAAATATTTTTCTATATAGAAAAATTTTCGATAGAAATATTTTTCTATATAGAAAAATTTTCGATAGAAATATTTTTCTATATAGAAAAATTTTCGATAGAAATATTTTTCTATATAGAAAAATTTTCGATAGAAATATTTTTCTATATAGAAAAATTTTCGATAGAAATATTTTTCTATATAGAAAAATTTTCGATAGAAATATTTTTCTATATAGAAAAATTTTCGATAGAAATATTTTTCTATATAGAAAAATTTTCGATAGAAATATTTTTCTATATAGAAAAATTTTCGATAGAAATATTTTTCTATATAGAAAAATTTTCGATAGAAATATTTTTCTATATAGAAAAATTTTCGATAGAAATATTTTTCTATATAGAAAAATTTTCGATAGAAATATTTTTCTATATAGAAAAATTTTCGATAGAAATATTTTTCTATATAGAAAAATTTTCGATAGAAATATTTTTCTATATAGAAAAATTTTCGATAGAAATATTTTTCTATATAGAAAAATTTTCTATAGAAATATTTTTGTATATAGAAAAATTTTCGATAGAAATATTTTTCTATATAGAAAAATTTTCGATAGAAATATTTTTCTATATAGAAAAATTTTCGATAGAAATATTTTTCTATATAGAAAAATTTTCGATAGAAATATTTTTCGATAGAAATATTTTTCTATATAGAAAAATTTTCGTTAGAAATATTTTTCTATAGAAAAATTTTCGTTAGAAATATTTTTCTATAGAAAAATTTTCGTTAGAAATATTTTTCTATAGAAAAATTTTCGTTAGAAATATTTTTCTATAGAAAAATTTTCGTTAGAAATATTTTTCTATAGAAAAATTTTCGTTAGAAATATTTTTCTATAGAAAAATTTTCGTTAGAAATATTTTTCTATAGAAAAATTTTCGTTAGAAATATTTTTCTATAGAAAAATTTTCGTTAGAAATATTTTTCTATAGAAAAATTTTCGTTAGAAATATTTTTCTATAGAAAAATTTTCGTTAGAAATATTTTTCTATAGAAAAATTTTCGTTAGAAATATTTTTCTATAGAAAAATTTTCGTTAGAAATATTTTTCTATAGAAAAATTTTCGTTAGAAATATTTTTCTATAGAAAAGTTTTCGTTAGAAATATTTTTCTATAGAAAAATTTTCGTTAGAAATATTTTTCTATAGAAAAATTTTCGTTAGAAATATTTTTCTATAGAAAAATTTTCGTTAGAAATATTTTTCTATAGAAAAATTTTCGTTAGAAATATTTTTCTATAGAAAAATTTTCGTTAGAAATATTTTTCTATAGAAAAATTTTCGTTAGAAATATTTTTCTATAGAAAAATTTTCGTTAGAAATATTTTTCTATAGAAAAATTTTCGTTAGAAATATTTTTCTATAGAAAAATTTTCGTTAGAAATATTTTTCTATAGAAAAATTTTCGTTAGAAATATTTTTCTATAGAAAAATTTTCGTTAGAAATATTTTTCTATAGAAAAATTTTCGTTAGAAATATTTTTCTATAGAAAAATTTTCGTTAGAAATATTTTTCTATAGAAAAATTTTCGTTAGAAATATTTTTCTATAGAAAAATTTTCGTTAAAAATATTTTTCTATAGAAAAGTTTTCGTTAGAAATATTTTTCTATAGCAAAATTTTCGTTAGAAATATTTTTCTCTGAAAAAATTTTTGATAGAAATATTTTTGTCTGGAAAAATTTTTGATCGATTTAGAAATTTGTCCACCTTCAATATCTATACAGTTTTTTTAGTTCTATAATTATAATGTAAATAATTTATCACCTTTGATAGAATTTTTTAATATCACTTAAAGGTGTTAAATATCACAGATTTTAAACCTTTTTTTTTCATTTACTTTTAATTAAACATATTTATTAAAGCATACCTTAAGGCAATTATTTTTTAAAGTCATTTAAAATTCAAGAGAAAGTTAAATTATTGTAATTTTTTCTATTGTTGAAAAGTTTTCGTTTTTTATTGCTTTAATAATATTTCAAACCTTTGAAATTTCCTCAAGCTATTTTCCTTAAAGCTCAACATGAGTTAAATACCGCGAAAGAATAAAAAAAAACTCGTGTGAAAGAAAATTTAACGCAAAATGAAAAATTTAATTACTTTTTGCTTTCCCATTGTCTGAAAAAGCGATAAATTACATTTGTTCAAGATATTTTCTTTAACTAAAAGGGAAGAAGAATTTTCTTGATTCAGTTTTTCTTATGAAATTTAAAAAATGTTGCTAATGTTAAGGGAGAAAGAGGTTTATAAAGCCTAAAAGCCTGTTGAAGAAATTTATACCAAGGCTCCACCTTTTGAATTTTTTACTGAGGATTTATTCCCTTATCTTGTTTGCACGTTATTTGTGGAATTTACACCAATAAGTTTTCTTATATTTGTGTATCTATGAAATGTTTTTGTAAATGTCTGAAACGCCATCGTACAATTTTATGTGTCAAGTTGGAAATTAAATTGCAATTTGTGGCTTAATTTATTCGGTATTAAATTTTATTGTTCAAAAACCTTAAATTGTGGTAATGGTTTAATTTAGTTTCATTTTTGTGTCATCAAATCTCTTTGTGAGAAAAATAAAGCATACTTTTTGGCTTCAAATAAAATGAAAAATAAAGCCTACATTTTGGCTTAAAAATAAATTAAAAGGTTAAGTCTATATTTTGGCTTTCAAATAAATTGAAAAAGTAAAGCCTACATTTTAGTTACTAGAAAAATAAACAAATTTCCAAATTAAGTATATAATCCTTGTTCATTTAACAATAAATTCCATTTCCTTAAAACTTATTTTTATCAATTAATTTTTACAAATTTCTAGAACATGTTTTTTTTTAATATAAGCAAATTTTATATATTTTATTACATTCTTTCAAGCCCTTAAAATTTACCTCTTAAAAACTCTAGGAGAGCTAAAAACAATGTCATCTAGTTGTTTTTCTTACCAGAAACATTAAAAATAAACTTTCTGCCAGAGCAACTAAAAGTGGAGCTTAGAAAAAGTGAAAATTCATGCTAGGAAAAGCCATTAAAAATATTGTCCAATGTTAGAAAACCATCAGCCATTGTCAGCAGCAACAGCAAGAAAAGTTTCATGAAGAGCACAAAATTTCCTTAACAACATCATCATCATCGTCTTCTTCGTGTTTATTATCAAAAGTACTTTCATACTAATACAATTACACAGACTTGTCATTTACCATTTAGTTCATGTTGCAACATAAAAGTTACTTTTTCCTCTTCCAACTCCTAGATGTTGTTGTACATACAAGTCGCAAATCCCACTTAAGAAAACTTTTACACAAAATTTATGTCTAAATTGCTCTAGCAACGCAACAACACATACAATCTACTAACACAGAAACACCAAATACACATAAAAAGAAACAAGACTCCCAGCAGTTCCACAATTTAGTTCTTGCCCTCAATCACAGGAGAAAAAAATACCTTTTAATAAATATAAACGCTTAAACCGAAATCTTAGATATTTTCAAAACATTTGTATAGCATACTTTAAGGATAATCAAAATTATTTAAAAGATGCGCAGTTTACTATATTTTTTTGAAGTTATTTGCCAAAAAGATGAACAATATTAAAAGAATTTTAATATGTTTTTAAAAATTATTCAAAATGGATACCAAATTTCAATAAAAATTTTCCATCGAAGTAACTTTGAACATCCCTAAAGTATACTTCACAATATTCACTTAAAAGTCTGAGTTTTCGATCGATATCGAATGCGGTTATTTGGCCCCAGTTATTAGAAGGTCAAACTATTTCTTTGATATTAAATGTGTAGCATAATTTTTATTTTGTTCTATAACTCGATTAGTTTAGAAACGGGTTAGACTATAGCTTAGTATATAGGCAAGGTCGATTATTAAGCCCATTTTTTTAAATTTTTTCTAAATAGACTCAAAGTCACTCTAATAGACTCAAAGTCAGTTATAATAACAATCTATTTTTAAGCCCATAGTTTTTAATTTTTTACTAAATTGACTAAATTTTCGTAATTTGTATAAATTTGTAGCATAATTTTTAGGTATTAAACCCTTTTGTTTTATAACTCGATAATTTTACAAATATGTTAGACTATGGCTTTGGATAGAAACACTAAAAGTCAGTTGTAATAACAGAAAGTCAAATGATGTCTTTGATATCGAGCGAAGTGTAGCATACTTTTGGAATGTTAAATTGTTGTTCTATAACTCGATTAGTTTAGTAAACGGGTTAGACTATAGCCTGGCATATAGGCAATGCTACAGTCTTTTCTCAGATTTTTTATTTTTTTTTACTAAAGAGACCTGAACTTTGATAATTTTAAAAGTGTTGCATACTTTTTGGGTATTTAAAATTTTTGTTTCATAACTCGAAATACAAGGCTATAGCCTTGTATATAGGTAAGACGACCTTCTCTATGGACCAAATAATCTTTCTTAATATAAGATTAAAGTATTAACCACAGAGGCCAAATTGAAATTTTTACTAACATCCTGAAAGTATACTACAAAATGTAGAAATATACTTTAGCGGATATTTCAAAGAGATAACTTATCTATGGACCAAATAATCTTTCTTGATATTAGATTAAAGTATAAACTACAGAGGCCAAATTGAAATTTTTACTAACATCCTGAAAGTATACTACAAAATATAGAAATATACTTTTGCGGATATTTAAAAGAGGTAACTTATCTATGGACCAAATAATCTTTCTTAATATAAGATTAAAGTAAAAACCACAAAAGATAAATTGAAATTTTTACTAACAACCTAAAAGTATACTGCAAAATGTAGTAATATACTTTAAGGAAGTTTCAAAGAGATAACTTATCTATGGACCAAATAATCATTCTTAATATAAGATTAAAGTAAAAAAGTCTTTTTTAACATAAGATTAAAGTATAAAGCACAGAGGCCAAATTGATACTTTTACTTACATCCTAAAAGTTTACTACAAAATGTAGAAATATACTTTAGCGGATATTTCAAAGACCAAATAATCTTTTTTAAGATAAGATTAAAGTATAAGCCACAGAAGATAAATTGAAATGTTTACTTACATCCTAAAAGTATACTACAAAATGTGGTAATATACTTTAGCGGATATTTCAAAGAGGTAACTTATCTATGGACCAAATAATCTTTCTTAATATAAGATTAAAGTATAAACCACAGAAGATAAATTGAAATTTTAATTTACATCCTAAAAGTATACTACAAAATGTAGTAATATACATTAGAAATGTTTCAAAGAGGTATCTTATCTATGGACCAAATAATCTTTCTTAGTATAAGATTAAAGTATAAACTACAGAAGCCAAATTGAAATTTTTACTAACATCCTAAAAGTATACTAGAAAATGTGGTAATATACTTTAAAGAAGTTTCAAAGAGATAACTTATCTATGGACCAAATAATCATTCTTAATATAAGATTAGAGTAAAAATGTCTTTTTTAACATAAGATTAAAGTATAAATCACAGAGGCCAAATTGATACTTTTACTTACATCCTAAAAGTTTACTACAAAATGTAGAAATATACTTTAGCGGATATTTCAAAGACCAAATAATCTTTTTTAAGATAAGATTAAAGTATAAGCCACAGAAGATAAATTGAAATGTTTACTTACATCCTAAAAGTATACTACAAAATGTGGGAATATACTTTAGCGGATATTTCAAAGAGGTAACTTATCTATGGACCAAATAATCTTTCTTAATATAAGATTAAAGTATAAACCACAGAAGATAAATTGAAATTTTAATTTACATCCTAAAAGTATACTACAAAATGTAGTAATATACATTAGAAATGTTTCAAAGAGGTATCTTATCTATGGACCAAATAATCTTTCTTAGTATAAGATTAAAGTATAAACTACAGAAGCCAAATTGAAATTTCTACTAACATCCTAAAAGTATACTAGAAAATGTGGTAATATACTTTAAGGAAGTTTCAAAGAGATAACTTATCTATGGACCAAATAGTCTTTCTTAATATAAGAATAAAGTATAAACTACAGAAGCCAAATTTAAATTTTTACTAACATCCTAAAAGTATACTACAAAATGTAGTAATATATTTTAAGAAGGTTTCAAAGAGGTAACTAATTAAAATGGCCATGGCGTTGCCAAAACACCAAAAGGCGACCTGTATTACAGCTGTCATGATAGTAAGCATGAGTTTGGTTGGTCTTGTTACAAGGTTCACCCAAGTAAACGAAAGGTTCGCGTTGAAGCTCAATACTTTTATCTAAGCCTGATTTGCGCAAACGCTTCCATAGAAGATAAAGACGACGATGTGAAAGAAGCCATCTATGACCGGCTTGAAGAAGTCTATGATAGCTGCCCCAGTCATAATGTGAAAATAATCCTTGGTGATTTTAATGCAAAGAATGGAAAAGAAAGTATCTTTGAACCTACTATTGGTAAGTTTAGTCTCCATAACGCAACTACCGACAACGGTATGAGGCTAATTTCCTTTGCAGCGGCTCGAAATATGATAGTGAGCAGTACCAGGTTCAAACACCTTCACATCCACAAGGCGACATGGATGTCACCAGAACAAAAAACGAAAAATCAGACTGACCATATTTTAGTTGACACGAGACACGCATCAAGTGTAATGGATGTGCGTTCTATACGTGGAGCTAATGTGGACTCCGAACATTATCTAGGTCAAAACATGCTTGAGTGTGTGCCTCGAAACCTACAGTCGGAAGCGCGAAAAAAGTTTGATGTCGCAAAACTAAAATCCCAACAAATTGCCACCGGTTTCTTGCAAAGAGCAATTCAATTTGTCAGAGAAATTTCTTCCAGTTCCAATAATATAAACGAGCAGTGGCAACATGTGGCCAACGATATAAAAACTGCTGCTGCAAAATTGCCACTAGTGTTCCAAACCCCTCGCCCTAAAAACTCTTGGTATGATAAGGAATGCCGTAATGCCACAACCGAAAAAAAATGCAGCCTAACTCTGAATGTAGTTACACAAGAAACTTTGGAAAGGTACCGCGAAGAAAAAAAAGGGGAGGAAAACGCATATTTCGAAGGGAAAAGAAAGAAATGGAGAATCGCGTTTTTGTTGAAATTAGAATGTACAAGGTGGCGCAAAAATAACCTTCCTATGTTTTTTGGCTGTAATTTAAAAAAAATGAAAGACTTTGATTCTTCTTGTGGATTATTTTAATTTGGTCTTTTAATTTTTTTTTACATCATGTAAATGGCCGCCACCACAGTTGATTGTCTTTGAGCCCTTTTTATGGCATTTTCCATCACTTTGGCCAAAACTTCCGGTGATAGGTCCTCACATTTGTGACAGATATTGTCTTTAAGAGCTGCAAGTGTCTGAGGCTTGTTGACATAAACCCGCGACTTCAAAAAGCCCCACAAAAAGATGTCTGCAGCTGTCAAATTAGGCGATCTTGCAGGCCAGTCCAAATAGCCAAAACGGGAGATTAGGCGCCCGGCAAATGCATCCTTCAGCATATCGGTTGTGGCATGTGCAGTGTGCGCCGTTGCACCGTCCTGTTGGAACCACATGTTTTCCAATCCTACTTCATCAAGTTGCGGCAAAAATAACCCATTAATCATTGCTCTGTAGCGCTCACCATTCACAATAACCGTTTGGTCCGCGCATTTCGAAGAAAAAAGTTCCGATGACTCCTCCTGCGAAAACAGCACACCATACAGTGACTTTGAGCGGGTGTAATGGCTCTTCGTGGGTTACACGAGGATTTTCAGTGCCCCAGAAGCGTAAATTTTGCTTATTTACTTACCCGCTAAGATGGAAATGGGCCTCATCACTCATGATTATTTTTGATGAAAAATCATCTTCCTCTTGGTGGTGATTAAAGACGGCTTGAGCGTATGTTAGACGCGATTGGCGGTCAGCAGCTAACAGCTGATGCACCGTCTGGACTTTCTTCAAATCTTTTACAAGACCGTCGACTGATACCCATTTGCATGGCACGTCGTCTGGTCGATGTCGACGGCGCTTCCATGACATCCTCGGCTACAGCAGCAATATTCTCTGCAGAACGGCTACTCTGGGGTCTGCCACGCCTGGCAGCATCTCGTGTTGTGCCAATATTCCGCGTTCTGTTTATTAACGTGTATTTCGCAAGTGTTTACTACACAAATGTCAAAACAGAATTGACATTAGCGGCCAATCGCAAAATTTATAGCATTTTCTGATAGGAGGATTACTTCTGCGCCACCTTGTATAAGAGCCCAAAGAAGATGCGAAAATTTTACCAAAAAGTCAAACACCAAACTGAAGGTTTTAGCAATTGTGTTTTCTCCTGTAAGGACAATCAAGGAAACCTGGCGACAGATACTGAGAGCTTTCTGAAATTATGGAATGAACACTTCTGCAAATTGCTGGTATCAAGCGAAAGTGACCATAATATGCCTGAACAAATCAATATGACGGCTTTATATGCCCACCACCCAACATAAGTGAAATAAGAACAGCAATATCTCGTCTAAAAAATAACAAATCAGCGGGTTCCGATGCATTACCAGCAGAGCTTTTTAATACCGGAGGTGATGAATCAAAAATGTACATGTTTCAACTCTTAAAATCCATATGGTTAGAAGAACGTATGCCTGATGATTGTCTGACGAGCCTCAGTGTTCTTTGTCCAGTGCACAAAAAAAGGTGATAAATCCGTATGCGCTAACTATAGAGGCATAAGTCTTCTTTCAATTGCTTATAAGATTTTATCGAGGATCTTGTGTGAAAGGCTAAAACCCAAAGTGAACGAAATAATAGGGCCCTACCAATGTGGCTTTAGACCAGGTAAATCCACCACTGACCAGATCTTTACTCTGCATCAAATCCTATAAAAGACGCAAGAAAAGCAAATATATAGACACTTACCACCTCTTCGCTGACTCCAAAGCTACTTTTGACAGCCCAATACGAACAAAGCTGTTTAGAGCAATGTCAGAATTTGGCATTCCTACGAAGTTAATAAGGTTGTGCAGGATGACATTAACTGACACAACATTACAAATAGGTGTCACACTGTTCTATCGTTACTACTTTGGAATGTGCTCTAATGAAATCAGGGGCCAAATTACGGCATTCGATATCTATCGAAATCTTAGATATTTTCAAAACATTTGTATAGCATACTTTAAGGATAATCAAAATTATTTAAAAGATGCACAGTTTACTATATTTTTTTAAGTTATTTGACAAAAGATGAACAATAGTCAAATAGTTTTAATTGAAGAATATATATTTTTAAAAACGAATCAAAATGGGTACCAAATTTCCATAAACATTTTGCGTCGAAGTAACTTTGAACATCCCTAAAGTATACTTTACAATGTTCGCTTAAAAGTATGAGTTTTCGATCGATATCGAATGCGGTAATTTGGCCCCAGGTAACTCGTTCCCGAAACTCGAATTTTTTTACGCAATCTATATGTTAGAGCTCATCCCTTTGTAGTCGATTGGCCAGTAGACAGAAGAGCACACTACAGAGAAAATGTATTCTTTAGCTGTACGTTCGTATGTGTAATTTACTTCCCGCAGAAATTTTTCCTGCCAGTTGCAATATAGGGAAGTTCAAATCAAATGTCCATAAACACTGCTCCATCTATCCACCTTCCTTTTTCCATCTATTCACCTTCCCATAACCTATTTTCCTAGTTACAACATAAATGCATTGCATATGTAGAGGTCATCCCCTGAGTGCTGGTCCTAAATAAAAAAAGTATACCTTTAGGATGTTTCAAAAAGGTAACTTATTTAATAAAATAGTCTTGAATGCCATAAACTTTATAAATGTTGTATTATTCAGTATCTGCTAAAAGTAGACAGCACCATATTTTCTAAACTGATGCTTTTAAAGATATAGGCAAGAGAATAGTTTATTCTATGGTCTAAATAATATTTCCAAATGCATGATTTGAGTATAAACTACAGGAGCCAAATTGTCGCAAATACGAAATTTATACTTTATTTTATAAAGTATACTTTTAGGATGTTTTAAAAAGGTAACTTATTTGATAAAATAGACTTTAATGTCATAAACTTTTGTATTATTCTGTATCTCCTAAAAGTAGACAGCATAATATTTTCTAAACTGATGCTATTAAAGATGTAGGCAAGAGAATAGTTTATTCTATGGTCTAAATCAGGCGCGACCACCGCGAAGCAAGTGCTTGCCAGAAGTTTTCTTATTCTCATTTATTTAGTCGTCATTCAACCTTTGACGGATGCACATGCGTGGAGGCTGTTATAAGTTTTGTTAATTTTTTTGTATTTTTTGTTATTGTTTTTTTCAGATACACTGTGAGATTGAATGTTAGAATAATTATTTTTACGCTAAACATTCAATCGTTTTAATAGAAAATATTTGATTTTTTTTAGTAAAAAATACGTTTATATTTTCTTTATAGAAAAATAAACTTACATTTTTTCTATGTAAAAGCACGTTTTTTAAAGAAAAAAAAAACGTTTTCTAAATAAAAAATACATATTCTAAGGAAAACAAACTTTTTCTTTAAAAATAAAATCATGATAAACCTTCTTAAAATAAGTTTTTCTATAGAAAAAGTAAGTTTTTCTATAGAAAAAGTAAGTTTTTCTATAGAAAAAGTAAGTTTTTCTATAGAAAAAGTAAGTTTTTCTATAGAAAAAGTAAGTTTTTCTATAGAAAAAGTAAGTTTTTCTATAGAAAAAGTAAGTTTTTCTATAGAAAAAGTAAGTTTTTCTATCGAAAAAGTAAGTTTTTCTATAGAAAAAGTAAGTTTTTCTATAGAAAAAGTAAGTTTTTCTATAGAAAAAGTAAGCTTTTCTATAGAAAAAGTAAGTTTTTCTATAGAAAAAGTAAGTTTTTCTATAGAAAAAGTAAGTTTTTCTATAGAAAAAGTAAGTTTTTCTATAGAAAAAGTAAGTTTTTCTATAGAAAAACTAAGTTTTTCTATAGAAAAAGTAAGTTTTTCTATAGAAAAAGTAAGTTTTTCTATAGAAAAAGTAAGTTTTTCTATAGAAAAAGTAAGTTTTTCTACAGAAAAAGTAAGTTTTTCTATAGAAAAAGTAAGTTTTTCTATAGAAAAAGTAAGTTTTTCTATAGAAAAAGTAAGTTTTTCTATAGAAAAAGTAAGTTTTTCTATAGAAAAAGTAAGTTTTTCTATAGAAAAAGTAAGTTTTTCTATAGAAAAAGTAAGTTTTTCTATAGAAAAAGTAAGTTTTTCTATAGAAAAAGTAAGTTTTTCTATAGAAAAAGTAAGTTTTTCTATAGAAAAAGTAAGTTTTTCTATAGAAAAAGTAAGTTTTTCTATAGAAAAAGTAAGTTTTTCTATAGAAAAAGTAAGTTTTTCTATAGAAAAAGTAAGATTTTCTATAGAAAAAGTAAGTTTTTCTATAGAAAAAGTAAGTTTTTTAAATTGTATTTATAAAAAATATACTATGCTTAATATACATTTCTAAAAAGTAATGTTTTCTTTATAGAAACAAAAGAAAATAATTTTTGTTTACATAAAAACAACAAAAAAAGATCAATACTCCTCCGCATGTTCATTTCACGCTGGTTCAGCGGTAACTGAAATAAAATAGAAATAAACAACCAAATTTATGTCAATTCTTGCTTTTGCCTGTGTATCCTCTCTTTCGCTCACAAATACAATCACATTCCTCTCTTTGGTCATCCCTGGTCTAAATAATCTTTCCAAATGCATGATTTGAGTAAAAACTACAGGAGCCCAATTGTCGAATCTACGAAATTTATACTTTATTTTATAAAGTATACTTTTAGGATGTTTCAAACAGATAACTTATTAAAATAAACAGTTCACTGTCAGGCAGTTTTAGACAACAAAAAAGCCTAAAATGTTATAAACTGTATAATATATAACATTTTTTAAAATCTCCTAGAAGTATGCAACATCATATTTTCTAAAAAAAATTAAATTGTTTATTTAAAATCACCTAAAAGTATTCAAGATTATATTTTCTAAAAAAAATTTAAATTGTTTATTTGAAATCTCCCAAAAGTATGCCAAATGAAATTATCTAAAATATTTTCACTTTCGATATCTTATGCCTTAATAATAGTCCTTTATTAGTATATTTAGAACTACCGAGTTTTGATACATCCTTCCATGTAATACAACGCTTTTTAGCTCCTGTAAGTTTAAAAGGATATCAGCATAAATGTATGTGTGCATTTGTGTGCTTATGTTTGTGATTTCATAAGTAAGTGTAAGTATAGGTATATGTGTCTTAACAACACTAATACGATTATGTTGTACATTTAATAATGGCAAAAGGTGTCTTCATATTGTTCAAATTACAAATAATTGAACATTTTAAGTGACTTTATAAAAATATATTTATATTTTCGTTTGTACCCGTATAAGTTAAAGCTCTTACAAGTACGAAGAAAAAACAACAAACTTTGATTTAAATAAAACTCCTACAGAAGGAGTAGGGAGACTTACTTAAAAAATAAGTGGTTTTCCCAAAAGATACATTTATTTTGTTTTTAATTTTGTGAATTGTTTTTTTTTTTGAAGATTTAAAACATGAGTTTCAAATTAAAATGAAAAAATTACTAAGATATCAAGGCAGCTTTAGAATAAATGTGAAACATTGCAGAATTTGAAGAAGTTTATGAAGTATACTTTTAGGAGGTAAACGTTTTAGTAAATATTTGCATTCCTATTTGATCAGTATTTGCTGTATTATTGATATGAGTATTGAATTTAGTATTGGTATAAAAACTAGTATCAGTATTAGCACAATTCTGTGGCTTGGTGCTAAAAGGGCCAATGTCAGTTTTCGGATGTTTTGAGTTAGTCATTGTATTAGGTTCCTCTTTTTACTCTCTTTTATTTTGTTCCATTAGCCAATCTTTAGCTCATCCCAGAACATCTTAATAACAAATTTAAGGGCCAATGTCACTCTAAAATTGTTAGTGCTAAAAGGGCCAATGTACACATTGGCCCTTTTATTAAATACAATTTTTTTTTATTTTGAAATAAAATCTAAATGCTAAAAGAGCCAATGTCAACAATTTATTTCACATTCTTTTTAGCAATTTTATACCATATATTATTAGATATATGTGTTATAAGTTATTAGCTTGCATTTTTGGAAAATTTTAATCAAATATGAGTCTTTTTTGGCTTCACTGCACGATTAAAATGATCTTTTATGATATCACTTATGAGTCAAAAATGATATTTTTGTGTGAGATAATGGTACCCTTCATACGACTCTTCAAAACGAGTCTTTAATGACTCGTTTTGCTGATTAGAATATGACGAGTCTTTTTGTGGCATTTCTTTATCACCTAAAAATAGTTATATTACGCACATTTTACAAGATTTTTGTGCTATTTTTAACTATTCGCTTGTTAAGCGTCTATGAGTCTTTTTGTACACTTTTTTGAGCACCAAACTGATTGCACACATTTTTCTTTAAAATAGTCGCTTTTAAGTTATTTTCTGATTAAAATAACATAAAAACAATCGTATTAGGATCGTTTGCACGATAAGATTTTGACTGCACACATTCTGCAAGAATTGTTTGTGCTTTTGTAAACTAGGCGTCTTCTAAGCGTTTTAAGGAGTCTTTTTGGAAACTTTTTTAAATCACCAAGCTGATTAATCAGTTTTTGATCATCTATACGAATCTCAAAAGACTCATTTTGCTGATATTATCGTCAACAAAAAAAAAGTTATGTCAGTCACCCCCTAGGATTAAAGATAATGTTAAAACAATTCCAAAAAATATTTTTTTATTTTTTTACCACGCCTACAAATACCGCCCTTTTACTATTTTGTTCACTGTGTCGCCATTTTAAATCCGATCATAACATTTTATATATCGGTGTTCGCGGCTCTGTAAAGGCTACATTTCTCTCTTTGATAGTTTTTTACTATCACGTCAATTTATAGTCATAACTTTTAAAAACTAGATTTTTACTCGATTTGATTAGGGTGGGTACGACTCGAATTTTAAAAAGTTATGACTAGAAATTGACGAGGTTGTAAAACACTATCAAAGAGAGAAATGTAGCCCTTACAGAGCTCTGAAAATCGATATCTAAAATGTTATAATCGGATTTAAAATGGCGACACAGTGAACAAAATAGTAAAAGGGCGGTATTTGTAGGCGTGGTAAAAAAATAACAAACATTTTTTTAGAATTATTTTAACATTATCTTTAATCCTAGGGGGTGACTGACTCAACTTTTTTTTCGAACCACTCTACTGGGTATATATATATATATATCCTCGGAATTCAATAATATTTGTACTAACATAACAAACAGTTGCTAAATAATATTGTTTTTTTTTTGTCACTATTTCCTTATAAAAGGGCCAATGTCACAGAAAAAAACATAAAATGTAAAAATTAGTTAGTGCCAAAAGTGCCAATGTGATTTTACCATGTCCTCTATACATGCCCAACCAAAATTTTATGAGCGAAACATGGAAATTAGCTGAGCTGTCAGAAAACAAAATATTATAAAAATTTCATTTCTAATTTTCTCAAAACTAGTATTTATGACATTGCCCCTTTTAGCACCAAGTCACAGAATTATTAATACTAATATCACTGATATT
>OW121743.1:18218150-18368150 GCA_933228675.1 Stomorhina lunata
TTCTATAGAAAAATTAAGTTTTTCTATAGAAAAATTAAGTTTTTCTATAGAAAAATTAAGTTTTTTTATAGAAAAATTAAGTTTTTCTATAGAAAAATTAAGTTTTTCTATAGAAAAATTAAGTTTTTCTATAGAAAAATTGAGTTTTTCTATAGAAAAATTAAGTTTTTCTATAGAAAAATTAAGTTTTTCTATAAAAAAATTAAGTTTTTCTATAGAAAAATTAAGTTTTTCTATAGAAAAATTAAGTTTTTCTATAGAAAAATTAAGTTTTTCTAATTAAAATTAAGTTTTTCTATAGAAAAATTAAGTTTTTCTATAGAAAAATTAAGTTTTTCTATAGAAAAATTAAGTTTTTCTATAGAAAAATTGAGTTTTTCTATAGAAAAATTAAGTTTTTCTATAAAAAAATTGAGTTTTTCTATAGAAAAATTAAGTTTTTCTATAGAAAAATTGAGTTTTTCTATAGAAAAATTAAGTTTTTCTATAGAAAAATTAAGTTTTTCTATAGAAAAATTAAGTTTTTCTATAAAAAAATTAAGTTTTTCTATAGAAAAATTAAGTTTTTCTATAGAAAAATTAAGTTTTTCTATAGAAAAATTAAGTTTTTCAATAGAAAAATTAAGTTTTTCTATAGAAAAATTAAGTTTTTCTATAGAAAAATTAAGTTTTTCTATAGAAAAATTAAGTTTTTCTATAGAAAAATTAAGTTTTTCTATAGAAAAATTGAGTTTTTCTATAGAAAAATTAAGTTTTTCTATAGAAAAATTAAGTTTTTCTATAGAAAAATTAAGTTTTTGAAAAATTAAGTTTTTCTATAGAAAAATTAAGTTTTTCTATAGAAAAATTAAGTTTTTCTATAGAAAAATTAAGTTTTTCTATAGAAAAATTAAGTTTTTCTATAGAAAAATTAAGTTTTTCTATAGAAAAATTAAGTTTTTCTATAGAAAAATTAAGTTTTTCTATAGAAAAATTAAGTTTTTCTATAGAAAAATTAAGTTTTTCTATAGAAAAATTAAGTTTTTCTATAGAAAAATTAAGTTTTTCTATAGAAAAATTAAGTTTTTCTATAGAAAAATTAAGTTTTTCTATAGAAAAATTAAGTTTTTCTATAGAAAAATTAAGTTTTTCTATAGAAAAATTAAGTTTTTCTATAGAAAAATTAAGTTTTTCTATAGAAAAATTAAGTTTTTCTATAGAAAAATTAAGTTTTTCTATAGAAAAATTAAGTTTTTCTATAGAAAAATTAAGTTTTTCTATAGAAAAATTAAGTTTTTCTATAGAAAAATTAAGTTTTTCTATAGAAAAATTAAGTTTTTCTATAGAAAAATTAAGTTTTTCTATAGAAAAATTAAGTTTTTCTATAGAAAAATTAAGTTTTTCTATAGAAAAATTAAGTTTTTCTATAGAAAAATTAAGTTTTTCTATAGAAAAATTAAGTTTTTCTATAGAAAAATTAAGTTTTTCTATAGAAAAATTAAGTTTTTCTATAGAAAAATTAAGTTTTTCTATAGAAAAATTAAGTTTTTCTATAGAAAAATTAAGTTTTTCTATAGAAAAATTAAGTTTTTCTATAGAAAAATTAAGTTTTTCTATAGAAAAATTAAGTTTTTCTATAGAAAAATTAAGTTTTTCTATAGAAAAATTAAGTTTTTCTATAGAAAAAATTAAGTTTTTCTATAGAAAAATTAAGTTTTTCTATAGAAAAATTAAGTTTTTCTATAGAAAAATTAAGTTTTTCTATAGAAAAATTAAGTTTTTCTATAGAAAAATTAAGTTTTTCTATAGAAAAATTAAGTTTTTCTATAGAAAAATTAAGTTTTTCTATAGAAAAATTAAGTTTTTCTATAGAAAAATTAAGTTTTTCTATAGAAAAATTAAGTTTTTCTATAGAAAAATTAAGTTTTTCTATAGAAAAATTAAGTTTTTCTATAGAAAAATTAAGTTTTTCTATAGAAAAATTAAGTTTTTCTATAGAAAAATTAAGTTTTTCTATAGAAAAATTAAGTTTTTCTATAGAAAAATTAAGTTTTTCTATAGAAAAATTAAGTTTTTCTATAGAAAAATTAAGTTTTTCTATAGAAAAATTAAGTTTTTCTATAGAAAAATTAAGTTTTTCTATAGAAAAATTAAGTTTTTCTATAGAAAAATTAAGTTTTTCTATAGAAAAATTAAGTTTTTCTATAGAAAAATTAAGTTTTTCTATAGAAAAATTAAGTTTTTCTATAGAAAAATTAAGTTTTTCTATAGAAAAATTAAGTTTTTCTATAGAAAAATTAAGTTTTTCTATAGAAAAATTAAGTTTTTCTATAGAAAAATTAAGTTTTTCTATAGAAAAATTAAGTTTTTCTATAGAAAAATTAAGTTTTTCTATAGAAAAATTAAGTTTTTCTATAGAAAAATTAAGTTTTTCTATAGAAAAATTAAGTTTTTCTATAGAAAAATTAAGTTTTTCTATAGAAAAATTAAGTTTTTCTATAGAAAAATTAAGTTTTTCTATAGAAAAATTAAGTTTTTCTATAGAAAAATTAAGTTTTTCTATAGAAAAATTAAGTTTTTCTATAGAAAAATTAAGTTTTTCTATAGAAAAATTAAGTTTTTCTATAGAAAAATTAAGTTTTTCTATAGAAAAATTAAGTTTTTCTATAGAAAAATTAAGTTTTTCTATAGAAAAATTAAGTTTTTCTATAGAAAAATTAAGTTTTTCTATAGAAAAATTAAGTTTTTCTATAGAAAAATTAAGTTTTTCTATAGAAAAATTAAGTTTTTCTATAGAAAAATTAAGTTTTTCTATAGAAAAATTAAGTTTTTCTATAGAAAAATTAAGTTTTTCTATAGAAATAATTATAGTTTTTCTATAGAAAAATTAAGTTTTTCTATAGAAAAATTAAGTTTTTCTATAGAAAAATTAAGTTTTTCTATAGAAAAATTAAGTTTTTCTATAGAAAAATTAAGTTTTTCTATAGAAAAATTAAGTTTTTCTATAGAAAAATTAAGTTTTTCTATAGAAAAATTAAGTTTTTCTATAGAAAAATTAAGTTTTTCTATAGAAAAATTAAGTTTTTCTATAGAAAAATTAAGTTTTTCTATAGAAAAATTAAGTTTTTCTATAGAAAAATTAAGTTTTTCTATAGAAAAATTAAGTTTTTCTATAGAAAAATTAAGTTTTTCTATAGAAAAATTAAGTTTTTCTATAGAAAAATTAAGTTTTTCTATAGAAAAATTAAGTTTTTCTATAGAAAAATTAAGTTTTTCTATAGAAAAATTAAGTTTTTCTATAGAAAAATTAAGTTTTTCTATAGAAAAATTAAGTTTTTCTATAGAAAAATTAAGTTTTTCTATAGAAAAATTAAGTTTTTCTATAGAAAAATTAAGTTTTTCTATAGAAAAATTAAGTTTTTCTATAGAAAAATTAAGTTTTTCTATAGAAAAATTAAGTTTTTCTATAGAAAAATTAAGTTTTTCTATAGAAAAATTAAGTTTTTCTATAGAAAAATTAAGTTTTTCTATAGAAAAATTAAGTTTTTCTATAGAAAAATTAAGTTTTTCTATAGAAAAATTAAGTTTTTCTATAGAAAAATTAAGTTTTTCTATAGAAAAATTAAGTTTTTCTATAGAAAAATTAAGTTTTTCTATAGAAAAATTAAGTTTTTCTATAGAAAAATTAAGTTTTTCTATAGAAAAATTAAGTTTTTCTATAGAAAAATTAAGTTTTTCTATAGAAAAATTAAGTTTTTCTATAGAAAAATTAAGTTTTTCTATAGAAAAATTAAGTTTTTCTATAGAAAAATTAAGTTTTTCTATAGAAAAATTAAGTTTTTCTATAGAAAAATTAAGTTTTTCTATAGAAAAATTAAGTTTTTCTATAGAAAAATTAAGTTTTTCTATAGAAAAATTAAGTTTTTCTATAGAAAAATTAAGTTTTTCTATAGAAAAATTAAGTTTTTCTATAGAAAAATTAAGTTTTTCTATAGAAAAATTAAGTTTTTCTATAGAAAAATTAAGTTTTTCTATAGAAAAATTAAGTTTTTCTATAGAAAAATTAAGTTTTTCTATAGAAAAATTAAGTTTTTCTATAGAAAAATTAAGTTTTTCTATAGAAAAATTAAGTTTTTCTATAGAAAAATTAAGTTTTTCTATAGAAAAATTAAGTTTTTCTATAGAAAAATTAAGTTTTTCTATAGAAAAATTAAGTTTTTCTATAGAAAAATTAAGTTTTTCTATAGAAAAATTAAGTTTTTCTATAGAAAAATTAAGTTTTTCTATAGAAAAATTAAGTTTTTCTATAGAAAAATTAAGTTTTTCTATAGAAAAATTAAGTTTTTCTATAGAAAAATTAAGTTTTTCTATAGAAAAATTAAGTTTTTCTATAGAAAAATTAAGTTTTTCTATAGAAAAATTAAGTTTTTCTATAGAAAAATTAAGTTTTTCTATAGAAAAATTAAGTTTTTCTATAGAAAAATTAAGTTTTTCTATAGAAAAATTAAGTTTTTCTATAGAAAAATTAAGTTTTTCTATAGAAAAATTAAGTTTTTCTATAGAAAAATTAAGTTTTTCTATAGAAAAATTAAGTTTTTCTATAGAAAAATTAAGTTTTTCTATAGAAAAATTAAGTTTTTCTATAGAAAAATTAAGTTTTTCTATAGAAAAATTAAGTTTTTCTATAGAAAAATTAAGTTTTTCTATAGAAAAATTAAGTTTTTCTATAGAAAAATTAAGTTTTTCTATAGAAAAATTAAGTTTTTCTATAGAAAAATTAAGTTTTTCTATAGAAAAATTAAGTTTTTCTATAGAAAAATTAAGTTTTTCTATAGAAAAATTAAGTTTTTCTATAGAAAAATTAAGTTTTTCTATAGAAAAATTAAGTTTTTCTATAGAAAAATTAAGTTTTTCTATAGAAAAATTAAGTTTTTCTATAGAAAAATTAAGTTTTTCTATAGAAAAATTAAGTTTTTCTATAGAAAAATTAAGTTTTTCTATAGAAAAATTAAGTTTTTCTATAGAAAAATTAAGTTTTTCTATAGAAAAATTAAGTTTTTCTATAGAAAAATTAAGTTTTTCTATAGAAAAATTAAGTTTTTCTATAGAAAAATTAAGTTTTTCTATAGAAAAATTAAGTTTTTCTATAGAAAAATTAAGTTTTTCTATAGAAAAATTAAGTTTTTCTATAGAAAAATTAAGTTTTTCTATAGAAAAATTAAGTTTTTCTATAGAAAAATTAAGTTTTTCTATAGAAAAATTAAGTTTTTCTATAGAAAAATTAAGTTTTTCTATAGAAAAATTAAGTTTTTCTATAGAAAAATTAAGTTTTTCTATAGAAAAATTAAGTTTTTCTATAGAAAAATTAAGTTTTTCTATAGAAAAATTAAGTTTTTCTATAGAAAAATTAAGTTTTTCTATAGAAAAATTAAGTTTTTCTATAGAAAAATTAAGTTTTTCTATAGAAAAATTAAGTTTTTCTATAGAAAAATTAAGTTTTTCTATAGAAAAATTAAGTTTTTCTATAGAAAAATTAAGTTTTTCTATAGAAAAATTAAGTTTTTCTATAGAAAAATTAAGTTTTTCTATAGAAAAATTAAGTTTTTCTATAGAAAAATTAAGTTTTTCTATAGAAAAATTAAGTTTTTCTATAGAAAAATTAAGTTTTTCTATAGAAAAATTAAGTTTTTCTATAGAAAAATTAAGTTTTTCTATAGAAAAATTAAGTTTTTCTATAGAAAAATTAAGTTTTTCTATAGAAAAATTAAGTTTTTCTATAGAAAAATTAAGTTTTTCTATAGAAAAATTAAGTTTTTCTATAGAAAAATTAAGTTTTTCTATAGAAAAATTAAGTTTTTCTATAGAAAAATTAAGTTTTTCTATAGAAAAATTAAGTTTTTCTATAGAAAAATTAAGTTTTTCTATAGAAAAATTAAGTTTTTCTATAGAAAAATTAAGTTTTTCTATAGAAAAATTAAGTTTTTCTATAGAAAAATTAAGTTTTTCTATAGAAAAATTAAGTTTTTCTATAGAAAAATTAAGTTTTTCTATAGAAAAATTAAGTTTTTCTATAGAAAAATTAAGTTTTTCTATAGAAAAATTAAGTTTTTCTATAGAAAAATTAAGTTTTTCTATAGAAAAATTAAGTTTTTCTATAGAAAAATTAAGTTTTTCTATAGAAAAATTAAGTTTTTCTATAGAAAAATTAAGTTTTTCTATAGAAAAATTAAGTTTTTCTATAGAAAAATTAAGTTTTTCTATAGAAAAATTAAGTTTTTCTATAGAAAAATTAAGTTTTTCTATAGAAAAATTAAGTTTTTCTATAGAAAAATTAAGTTTTTCTATAGAAAAATTAAGTTTTTCTATAGAAAAATTAAGTTTTTCTATAGAAAAATTAAGTTTTTCTATAGAAAAATTAAGTTTTTCTATAGAAAAATTAAGTTTTTCTATAGAAAAATTAAGTTTTTCTATAGAAAAATTAAGTTTTTCTATAGAAAAATTAAGTTTTTCTATAGAAAAATTAAGTTTTTCTATAGAAAAATTAAGTTTTTCTATAGAAAAATTAAGTTTTTCTATAGAAAAATTAAGTTTTTCTATAGAAAAATTAAGTTTTTCTATAGAAAAATTAAGTTTTTCTATAGAAAAATTAAGTTTTTCTATAGAAAAATTAAGTTTTTCTATAGAAAAATTAAGTTTTTCTATAGAAAAATTAAGTTTTTCTATAGAAAAATTAAGTTTTTCTATAGAAAAATTAAGTTTTTCTATAGAAAAATTAAGTTTTTCTATAGAAAAATTAAGTTTTTCTGTAGAAAAATTAAGTTTTTCTATAGAAAAATTAAGTTTTTCTATAGAAAACTTAAGTTTTTCTATAGAAAACTTAAGTTTTTCTATAGAAAACTTAAGTTTTTCTATAGAAAACTTAAGTTTTTCTATAGAAAACTTAAGTTTTTCTATAGAAAAATTAAGTTTTTCTATAGAAAAATTAAGTTTTTCTATAGAAAAATGAAGTTTTTCTATAGAAAAATGAAGTTTTTCTATAGAAAACTTAAGTTTTTCTATAGAAAACTTAAGTTTTTCTATAGAAAAATTAAGTTTTTTTATAGAAAAATTAAGTTTTTCTATAAAAAAATTAAGTTTTTTTATAGAAAAATTAAGTTTTTCTATAGAAAAATTAAGTTTTTCTATAGAAAAAATAAGTCTTTCTATAGAAAAAATAAGTTTTTCTATAGAAAAAAAAAGTTTTTCTATAGAAAAAATAAATTTTTCTATAGAAAAATTAAGTTTTTCTATAGAAAAATTAAGTTTTTCCATAGAAAAATTAAGTTTTTCTATAGAAAAATTAAGTTTTTTTATAGAAAAATTTAGTTTTTCTATAGAAAAATTAAGTTTTTCTATAGAAAAATTAAGTTTTTCTGTAGAAAAATTAGGTTTTTCTATAGAAAAATTAGATTTTTCTAATAGAAAAATTAGATTTTTCTAATAGAAAAATTAAGTTTATCTATAGAAGAATTAAGTTTTTTTATAGAAGAATTAAGTTTTTCTATAGAAGAATTAAGTTTTTCTATAGAAAAATTAAGATTTTTTATTAATAAAATAAGTTTTTCTATAGAAAAATTAAGTTTTTCTGTAGAAAAAATAAGTTTTTCTATAGTCACTTTTTTGTGTATGCAAAAAATAAGCTAAATATCTAAAGCCTATCGTAAAGGCTTAAGACTGTAGCAAAAACTGTTGCCTATTTTAGGGATTAAATTTAATTCTGGTTTTTAAAAGTTTTGAATTTATTTGTTTTATTTTTAAAAATTACTTTATAAAATAGTTTTTAGTTAAACTTATTTAAAATTTTCCTAAATTCTTCTCTACATATTCTGAGTATAGGTGTATTTAGGATATTCCTCAGGCTTAAGTAAACAATCACGATCTAAAAATTGCCTCCATCTGGTGCAAGTTCTTCTAAAGCATTGTCTATCTGGAGGATAAGTCACGGGTTTTTGTGTAGGTGGTAAGGGAGTTACGGGTGCAGGAATGCAAATCCTCTTTCTTATTAAATTAGTTTGTGGAGCCTGTTGCTGTACATTGCTCAGAAGATTAAGGCCCAAGTTTATTTTGGGATCCACGTTAATAAGACTTGATATGTGATTGTTATTGCCACTTATTATAGTGCCAGATTCTGGAAGAGTATTAGAAAAGAAAATCATTTCAAAATTAATTTTTAAATTCAAAAGAAAATCTTACGATCCACAAAAACATCAAAGCAAATTTCGTCAGGATTAGTTGGATATAACGGAGGAGCTGGAGTTGTAATTGGATATACTGGAGGTTTGACAGTAGGTTTAACTGTTGGAGGCTCTATGGGCTTGGCAGTAACTGGTGCGTCTATACATATCCTCTTTCTTACAAAATTAGGCGGAGGAGCCTGTTGCTGTACATTGCTCAGAAGATTAAGGCCCAAATTTATCTTAGGATCTACATTTACCAGACTTGAAATTTGATTGTTATCTCCACTTATAATAGTGCCCGATTCTGGAAAAGAATGAAAAAGAAAGATAATTTCTAAATTCTTTAAAATTTCTCACAAAAAACTTACGATCCACAAAAATATCAAAGCAAATTTCTCCTGGTTTAGTAGGAGGTAAGGGATCTACTGGAGGTTTGACAGTAGGTGGTGGCTCTATGGGTCCCACAGGTGGGTCTTTGGGTCCTCCAGTTGGTTTGGGTATACAAATCCTCTGCGTTGGCACATTTGAGGGCAAGGAACCACCCGTTTTCTTAATAGTACTCAACAAATTCAAATCCAAATTGATCTTGGGTTTGACATTAATGGTATTGGAAATTTTATTATCATTTCCCACAATTGAGGTATCGGCTTCTATAAAAAAAATATATTAAAAAATTTTAGTATGAAAAAATGAAACTAAAAAGAAGACAAAACAAATAATTCCCAAAACTTTTGATATATAAAAGATTTTTCGAAAAACACTTACGACTTATGGGTATATCAAAACAGATTTCATTGGGATTAGAACCCGTTGTAACATCACCTCCCGCTGGGGCACCTAAAAGTTCTGTAAGTGAACTCAAAAGATTCACATTTAAATCAATATCAGGAGCTACGTTTAAGAGACTGGAGACCACATTTTTATCTCCCTTGATACTAGTGCCTCCTGAACCAAGTAAAGAGGAAAGTAAACCCCCATTTCCATTAGCTGTGCCCTCCGATTTTTCAACCACTTCTTCTACTACAGAACTCAAGACATTGGCCTTAACATTGGCATCAATGGGCAAATTAATTAGGGAAGAGATTTCATTATTATTTCCCTGGATCAAGGTAGAAGCTGTAAGAAATATTGGAGAAGAAAACTATATAACAATCAGAACAAAATTAGATTAATTCCGTGTTATTACCTGTTGATGGAACCACATCTTGTGCTAATACCTGCTTTACCGTGCTTAAAGCATTTACCACAGCTTTCAAACGAATGGGAGCATTTATCAAAGATGAAATCCTATTATTATTACCCTCAATTTTTAAACCAGGAGAACCTAAAAGTAGGTAACATATTTTTGAATTCCAACTTTTTAAGCAAAACGACAATAACTTACCTGGCTTACCATCAGAAATCAAAGGACCCCCTGTTTTGGGGTCTTTAGGTAGTGTCTCCAAGCCTTTTAACAGACCCTCCAATAAACCAACCAGAAGATGTAACAAATTTTCCACCAAATTACCCACGCCCCCTAATAAATTATCTAAAACATCCGTTACCAAACCTGTACCTTCTAAACCACCCAAAAGGTTACCCACTAAGCCACTTTTACCCAATAAAGCCCCGAAGAGATCACCCAAAGTGTTACCCAAAACATCCCCTAACAAGCTCTCTACATCTTCCACAATATTACCCACACTACCCAAAACACCGCCTACCAAACCACCCTTAGAGCCGCCACCCAATAAACCTCCTACTAGAGGCAGATTTCCTACCAAGCCATCAGGTTTTTTCTCACTACCGGGACCAGTTGGAGAGCCGGTATTATCAACTTTACTTAATATATTTAGGACAGCATTAACATCTATGGGGGCATTTACCAAACTGGATATAGTGTTATCGTTTCCGATAATGGTATTAGAAGCTGGAATTAAGAAGGAGAATGTAAAAATTAAGATCTGGACAAGGGAACCGGAAACTTACCTGTAGGTGCTTCACCGTCACCGAGTACCCCTAGGTTCAAAGAACTCAAGACATTGGCCAAAACATTCAGTTTAACGGGTAAATTTACCAAATTGGACAAACGATTGCCATTTCCTTTAATAGAAGTTTCTGGAAAAAGGGGTAGAATATCTTATTAAGTGCTCAAAGGGACTCTAAAATATCCAAATATTTTCCCATATTTTTTAAGTTCAACTTACGTCTTTTGGACTTGTCCGCTCCAATTTTAATTGTAAGCTTGGCCGAGTTAACCGTTGAAATTTTGGGTTCTTCTGATTTCATAATTACAAGTTTACTTAGTTCCTCGCTATTTTCACCCGAATTTTTGTATTCCGAAGAGCTGGACATCGAGACGTCATCGTCATTGAACTTATTAACATTATTCGAGGGTCCATCTCTAGCTTCGATACTTTCCATTGATACAATTTTGGATAAATTGGGGTCTAAAGTAAATGTAAAAAAAAAATTAAAGAGAACAGAAACAAAACCAGAACAGAACCAGAACAGAACCAGAACAGAACCAGAACAGAACCAGAACAGAACCAGAACAGAACCAGAACAGAACCAGAACAGAACCAGAACCAGAACAGAACCAGAACAGAACAGAACCAGAACAGAACCAGAACAGAACCAGAACAGAACCAGAACAGAACCAGAACAGAACCAGAACAGAACCAGAACAGAACCAGAACAGAACCAGAACAGAACCAGAACAGAACCAGAACAGAACCAGAACAGAACCAGAACAGAACCAGAACAGAACCAGAACAGAACCAGAACAGAACCAGAACAGAACCAGAACAGAACCAGAACAGAACCAGAACAGAACCAGAACAGAACCAGAACAGAACCAGAACAGAACCAGAACAGAACCAGAACAGAACCAGAACAGAACCAGAACAGAACCAGAACAGAACCAGAACAGAACCAGAACAGAACCAGAACAGAACCAGAACAGAACCAGAACAGAACCAGAACAGAACCAGAACAGAACCAGAACAGAACCAGAACAGAACCAGAACAGAACCAGAACAGAACCAGAACAGAACCAGAACAGAACCAGAACAGAACCAGAACAGAACCAGAACAGAACCAGAACAGAACCAGAACAGAACCAGAACAGAACCAGAACAGAACCAGAACAGAACCAGAACAGAACCAGAACAGAACCAGAACAGAACCAGAACAGAACCAGAACAGAACCAGAACAGAACCAGAACAGAACCAGAACAGAACCAGAACAGAACCAGAACAGAACCAGAACAGAACCAGAACAGAACCAGAACAGAACCAGAACAGAACCAGAACAGAACCAGAACAGAACCAGAACAGAACCAGAACAGAACCAGAACAGAACCAGAACAGAACCAGAACAGAACCAGAACAGAACCAGAACAGAACCAGAACAGAACCAGAACAGAACCAGAACAGAACCAGAACAGAACCAGAACAGAACCAGAACAGAACCAGAACCAGAACAGAACCAGAACAGAACCAGAACAGAACCAGAACAGAACCAGAACAGAACCAGAACAGAACCAGAACAGAACCAGAACAGAACCAGAACAGAACCAGAACAGAACCAGAACAGAACCAGAACAGAACCAGAACAGAACCAGAACAGAACCAGAACAGAACCAGAACAGAACCAGAACAGAACCAGAACAGAACCAGAACAGAACCAGAACCAGAACAGAACCAGAACAGAACCAGAACAGAACCAGAACAGAACCAGAACAGAACCAGAACAGAACCAGAACAGAACCAGAACAGAACCAGAACAGAACCAGAACAGAACCAGAACAGAACCAGAACAGAACCAGAACAGAACCAGAACAGAACCAGAACAGAACCAGAACAGAACCAGAACAGAACCAGAACAGAACCAGAACAGAACCAGAACAGAACCAGAACAGAACCAGAACAGAACCAGAACAGAACCAGAACAGAACCAGAACAGAACCAGAACAGAACCAGAACAGAACCAGAACAGAACCAGAACAGAACCAGAACAGAACCAGAACAGAACCAGAACAGAACCAGAACAGAACCAGAACAGAACCAGAACAGAACCAGAACAGAACCAGAACAGAACCAGAACAGAACCAGAACAGAACCAGAACAGAACCAGAACAGAACCAGAACAGAACTAAGACAGGAATTGAGTTAACTCACCTATTTCTCTCTTCATCTTATTGGTTTTCATTTGCTCCTCACTGCTTCCTCCATGGACCTCTTCCGATGATGCCTTTCCCCACTCCTCCACTGACGTATCATCTTTGTTGACCGGCAAGAATTCCTCAGTAAGTTTAAGTTTTATTTCTTTAAGTTTTACGACATCAGCATTTTTGCGCCACAATGGATAGCCTTGAAAATTTTGAGGTTGTTCACCCTGAATGTGTTCAAGGCCAGTGGCTAGGAGCAATATGACTATAACGAATGGTGTCATATTAACGGAATTTATAATTTGTATTTTTTTTCCTAAATTAAATTTGCAATTGTGCTTTTCGCTGACCTAATGAAATAATTAATATTTTTTTCTTATGGTAAGTTTATTTTATATACTAAGAACAACTTAAGTTTGTTTAAATATAATCGTTTAGTTTCTTTGCAGTTCTGGGTAGTTATTTGAAACGTGTTCAAGAAAGCTTTTTAAAGAACGATAAGGTTAATGACTTCAGTTTTGAGTTTTATTTTGGTTCTATTAAAGTAAACTATTTTTAAAACATATTGATTATTAAGTTTTGAAATATTTCGCATTAGGTTGATTTCAATATTATCTTTGGAATGATTAAAATGCAAAAATGAGAATGATCCACAGACCAAAACTCAGTTTTGAAACCAGACCATGCTTAACAAAATTAAAATATCTGTGTGAGGCAAAATATTATCCCAGCAAAACTTTGGTAATGGAAAGTACTCTGATAACTGGTTACCTTGTAATGACTACAACAAACCCTCCGAATAAATAATAAGTTCTTACAGAAGTACTTATTTGTAATTAAGATGGTAATTTAAACTGAATGGCCCCGGCTCAAATCCCACCAAGGGCAACATTTTTTTTAGATTTTTTTTTTATTAAAAGAGTTTTTTTAAGTGATTTTTGAGTTTTAAGAACTTAAGTATTACCTTCTGTAAAAAAAAATTGGAAAACTAACTCACGGTAATGAAAAAATACCATCATAAGTCAATTTTGATTATGTAGGGGATGTTGGATACCAAACACGATTCTAATTGGTCTTAACTTGGTAAGCACAACTTATCTGGGTCATCCTTCATCACAACTGTGGACACAGACCTTCTCGTGGTATCACCCGGGGAGCTAGTTTAACACCCATTAATATAGTGAGCTAACATGTACCGAGAGTTGTCCCATAAGATCGATAAAAATGGGTTAGGATTACGGGCTAGTAACCCTCTGTTGAAAAAAAAAATGCTATGAAGAGGATAAAATTATAATTAAAATGTTCCACCACCTAATGTTAGAGGAGGATGTCCGAAACTTCGATAGAAGGACCAAGTAGAGGAACGTTTTTCAAAGCTTGGCCTATAAAATTGGAGAATATTCGCACAAGATCGAAATCCATGGAATTCTAAAATATGCTCGGACTTTGGCCTTAACAGGTTCTAACTATAGGCCATTTAAGTAAGTAAGAGTCAATCTTATGTACAAATTTATACAAAAAAGAAGATTTAAATTGTTAAAGTTTTAAAATAATTGAAAAAAAAAAAACTTCTTTATTGTTTATTAAATGCATTACCCAGAAAAACTTTTCATTACCAAATAATGAGTTAAACAGCTAAACTATTGAAAACGAACTAATTACTCATTCACTGTTTAAGTCATTACATTAACATGGGGATGTCATTGGAGGCAAGTACTTATCAATTGCAGAAAAGTAATGACTTGGGTAAGCAATTGGATAACAACAACAACTTTTGTTGTTGTTGTTTTATTTAAAAAAGTATATTTTTAAACGAAATACAATTTTTTTTATGATCCCATGGGGGCTCGAACCCGGACCCCTACGACTGCTAGGCGTAGACTCTTCCACTGAGCTATATTGAAAAATATAGCTCAGTGGAAGAAAAAAATTAGCAATTAAGTATATTTTAGGTGAAATTTAGGTAAGTTTGTTTGTTTCCGTAAGTTTTCTGTATGGGAGCTATGGCTAAATGTGAACCGATTTTGATGAAATTGTATATGCTAGGGCATAAGTAAAACTTCTATGTACCAAGTTTTATCATCATGGCTATTATAGTTTGTTATTTATTAGCAAATAAACGAAATTTTCTCAGATTTGAAGAATGTTTCTACTGAATTTCAGTTTAGGCGTTATCGTGACTTCAACAGACAGACAGACGGACATAGCTCAATCGTCTTAGAATTTCGTAAGGATTCAGAATATATATCGTTTTGGTTTTTGAGCCAATATTAAGGAAATTACAAACGGAATGACAATCTCAATATACCTCCCATTCTTTTTGATGTGGGTATAAAAAGGCGATCTGGGCCCTATTTCACTAAACTACAATTCTACAAGTTTACAAGTTACAATTACAAGTCTAATTCTTACAAGTGCTGTACAATATTGTACAATTTTTAACCAGAAATTACAATTAAGTCATTTTTTTCAGTACAGGAACACTTTCCTGTAGTTTCTGGTTAAAACTTGTACAATATTGTACAGTATTGGTAGTTCTGGAACACAGCTAAAATTTTCACAACAATTGTAACTTTTTGGACTTGTAAACTACAATTTCTACAATTCTAAAATTACAATTTCTACAATTATAATAAAATATTTTAATAAATATATAGAGTCAAATAAAACATTTTTGAACTCGTTCTGAACCACACCATCTACGATTTTCATGAAATTATTTACATTCTCCTAGCCTAGGCAATTTTTACACTTCTTCAAAATTTTTAATTTCGCTTTGGTTCAGATTTTATGGCGGTTCAAATTTCGTTTTTTTTTCAAGATTTTTTCCGAAATATACCCACTTTATATGCCTACGGTTATCAAATTTCTATAAGACTAGGCTCATGTTTTAGCATATGTCCTGTAGTTTTATGTCCTTTTGATTAAAAAATTAAATTTTGTATTCAAATTCAAAATTTGTACTGAAATATTATGAATTGTTTTAGAAAAAGTTTTTGTTTTCCGATCCACCATGGGCCCATTTTTTTGGCTTTCGCATTTTGTTGTTTACACTATTATCCACAT
This sequence comes from Stomorhina lunata, assembly GCA_933228675.1. Classification (NCBI taxonomy): domain Eukaryota; kingdom Metazoa; phylum Arthropoda; class Insecta; order Diptera; family Rhiniidae; genus Stomorhina; species Stomorhina lunata. The sequence goes on from OW121743.1 coordinate 18,233,563, forward strand.
TTGACCATTCATACCCTTCACCACTATATGTAGGTGGAAAGCGTATTATAAGTTTGGGCTGATGTATGTAACGCATAGAAATAATGGTCTTAGACCACCTTTAGTACACCAATGGACTTAGAATTCATTCCTGAGTCGATGTCAGTCCGTCCGTCCATCTGGCTGGACCCTCATGTAAACCTTGTAATCAAACAAAATAAATAAATGGTCATTAATATTGATTTGATTTTGTGTTAATTTTAACTAATTTTTATTAAAAGATAGTTAAAAACGAAATTTGAATTCAATTTATCATTCACTTGTAACTTGTAAAATTTTTCTTGAGAGACTTAGTTTTTTAGCTTTTTTCTACAATTCTACAAGTGTACAAGTACAAATTTAGATTACACGGCATTTACACATGCAAGTGCAAGTGAAAAAAGCTCAATACATTTATATTTTTTTACTAACACGATCACACTTCTGCAAGTTGTAGGCTCACTTGCAAGCGATTTTGATAGCCAGTGATTTTTTTAATTGCATGTGAGAAGAATACGTATACACAACTTGTAACAAGTCACCTACGTGTGTAAACGTACTGTTAGTGAAACAAAACCACTTGTAGAAGCATGACTTGTAAACTTGTAAATTGTAAAAATCACTTGTAGCTACAAACTTGTAATTGTATTTTAATAACACACAATTTTTTACAATTTCACAATTCTACAGGCAAAAACACTTGTAATTGTAGACTTGTAGCTTAGTGAAATAGGGCCCTGTACTTTTATTACAAGTCAGCCAGACGGACGAACGAACTGATATCATTAAATTGACTCAGGGTGTAATTCTGAATCTATTAGTATACCTAAAGGCCCGTATCTTTTTGCGATATATACATCAACACAAACCGCCACCTATGGCTGTGAAGGGTATATGCATAAGTGCGATAAGAATAGGGGTTATATCCCCATAACTTGTTCTATCCCCATAACTAGAATATACTACTTCTAATGTATTTTTCATTAAGAGATCTACGAAAGTTTTCTAAAATAAAACAAAAGGATTTGGATAACAATGAAATTCTTTATTCCTGTAAAAGCACGTTGGATGCCATTATATATGGAACTCGATTTATTTTGAGTACGGAGTTCATCAATCGTCGCTCTCTTATTGGAATAGACCATAAACTTGACGTAGCCCCACAGGTAATAGTTTAACGGCGTCAAAGCGCACGACCGAGGCTGCCAATCGACTGGACCATTTCGTGAGATAACTCGTTAGTTAAAAAATAAATATATAAATCATCTCAATACTAAATTTAATATTCAAATCTATCAGATCTTCAAAATTATAAGTGTTTAAGTAAATTTTGATGACAGGGTTATATGGGGTCTATAGTCGTTAATGGACCTACTGATCTCAGTACTAAATTTCTTGATCCTAAATATCTATCATATCTTCAGAGTTATGAGTAGTTAGGTAAATTTTGATATCGGAGTTATATGGGGTCTATATACTGACCCTAAAGTTGGTAGATTGGTAAATATTCATGTAGATAATCTCGGAACTAAATTTAATTTTCATATCTATCAGATCTTAAAAGTTATGAAAGTTTAAGTAAATTTTGGTATCGGGGCTATATGGGGCCTATAGTCGTATGAGGACCTACTGACCTAATAGTTGCTTAGTTGATAGGTGTTCATATAAAACTTGTCTGTACCAAATTGTATAATTAGATCTATTAGTAAATTTTGATATCAGGGATATATCGGGTCTATAGTCGTATAAAGACCTATTGACCCAAAAGTTGGTAAATTGGTAAACATTCATGTAAGTCATCTCTGAACTAAATTTTATATACATATCTGTCAGATATTCAAAGTTATGAGTGTTTAGGTAAATTTTGTTCTCACGATTACATGGGTCCCATAGTCGTATGAGGGCATACCGACCCAAAAGTTGCTTAGTTGATAGATTTTCATATGAAATTTGTCTGTACCAAATTCTATGATCACATCAATCAGACCTTCAAAGTTATGATTATTAAATAAATTTTGATATCGGGGTTATATGAGGCCTATAAGGGTATAAGGATTCACCGACCCCAAAGTTTTTTAATGAGTAAATTTTAATATAAAATGTCTCTGTACTAAATTTCCTAATCATATTTATCAGATATTGAAAGTTATTACTATTTAAGTAAATTTTGATATCGGAGTTATATGGGGCCCATAGTCGTATGAGGACCTACTGACCTAATAGTTGCTTAGTTGATAGGTGTTCATATAAAACTTGTCTGTACCAAATTTTATAATCAGATCTATCAGTAAATTTCGGTATCAGGGTTATACTGGGTCTATAGTCGTATAAAGACCTATTGACCCAAAAGTTGGTAAATTGGTAAATATTTATGTAAATCATCTCTGAACTAAATTTTATATACATATCTGCCAGATATTTAATGTTATGAGTGTTTAGGTAAATTTTGTTATCAGGGTTATATGGGTCCCATAGTCGTATGAGGACATACTGACCCAAAAGTTGCTTTGTTGATAGATGTTCATATAAAACTTATCTGTACCAAATTCTATGATCACATCAATCAGACCTTTAAAGTTATGACTATTTAAGTAAATTTTGATATCGGGGTTATATGGGGCCTATAGTCGTATAAGGATTTACTAACCCCAAAGTTGTTTAAAAGGTAAATTTTCATATAAAATATCTCTGTACTAAATTTTCTAATCATATTTATCAGATCTTCAAAGTTATGACTATTTAAGTAAATTTTGGTATCGGGGTTATATGGGGCCTATAGTCGTATGAGGATCTACTAACCTAATAGTTGCTTAGTTGATAGATGTTCATATAAAACTTGTCTATACCTAATATTATAATCACATCTATCAGACCTTCAAAGTAAAAAAACTAAGGACAGAAGAAGGAAAAATGATCTCCCTGAACTATTAAAGATCTAATATTTTAAAGATCTCATTATGGATCTTTACAAATTAGAGATCTTACTTAAATGGCATCATTCTAATGTCGATAAATCGTCTCAGAATATGATTTTGAGTAGATCGGTGGAAGTCGAAATGCCTCAAGTGTTGAAAATATATCAAATTTATATTAAACAAATAAAAAAACATGAGTAAAAATTCTTGATTTTTATATAAAATAATTTAGGAACTAAAGGGTATACAAATTTTTATTTAAGATTGAGACATTGGTATTTAGTCTTGCGCCATTTTCGACAATATTTGCGATAGCAACGTCGTTTCGGAGCAGGTTTCTGGTTAGGTGAAATCAAAGAATCTGAAAATGATGGATGAGTGAAAAGTGAGATTGAAGACTTATTTGAAGGAAAAGTAAGAGATTGGTTAGGATATAGCACTGGAGGTTTTGTGGGTAGCCTAATTTTTATATGAGCAGGAGCTTTAATTTGGGCTGTAGAGGGATCTGTAGGGGAAAAAGTGGGAGGTTTTGAACCTGAAATGGTTAATGAAGTTGTTTCTTTAAGAGGACTTGTGGGAGTGGTTTCTTCAAGTGCTATGTATGGAGGGTAGATTGATGGCAAAGTTGATGCTTGTATTTGTTGCGTGGTGGGTGTTAAAGTCGGTTGTGTTGGAGTTTTGAATGGTTGTGTCTTAGGCTGGATTGGTAAAAGTTGAGTTTGCAGTTTTGTCGGGTTGGTAGATGGCGAAGTTGATGTCTTTATTGAAGGCTTAGTGGGAATTGAAGTCGGTTGTGTTGGAATTTGCATAAAATGTGCGTTAGCTTGAGTTGGAGCAAGCTGAGTTGTTGGCTGTACTGGGTGTTTAGTAGGTGACTGTGTACTGGGAGTTTGAGTTGTAGAAATTTTTAAGGGTTTAGTTGATATTTCTGGAGTCCCCTCAGCTGCTGAAGCAGTCGTTTTCTCCAGCAAAAACTCAAATGGAGTTGTGGCTAGTATTGGAAGTTTAGTTGATCGCCCTAGTATCAGCTCACTAGATAATACTGATATTTCCTCTGACTCTGAGTCTAATGGCTTCTTAGGTAGAGTTATAAGCGGCTGCTCTGTAGTTCTTCTCTGTACATTACATCTTAGCTTGAGCAAAAGCTTTGTCGCCACATTGGCGTCCACAATTAACTGGCCACCCACTTTAGCTAAAGTGCTTATGGTATTATTCTCCCCTTCCTGAGTAAGATCGGAGTTTTCTAAAACAAGAAACTGAATAAAATATCAAACATCTCAAAATTATCCCAAGAAAAACTTACGTTTTTGTATAATTTCCTGATTCCTTAAAGCTTGACACTCTTCGTCAGTCAAAGGTTTGTCGGATAACAAGCCGGTAGCTTGTTTTAGAATATCACCTAAATGTAAGTTCACCACTCCCTGGGTATTGACAACAGCGCCTCTAAAGATCTCATTATTATTACCCGTCATGGTCACAGAGTTATCGGCTTTAAAAAGACTCTAATAATTACAAAAGGCTTTGTTTTAACTTCAAAATACCTACAAATTTGTTTAATGGTTTGATTATGTCCTTTTACACCCAATAATTCTCCTAAGCCCAGATCAAGTTTTAGTTGAGGATTAAGCTCCAAGAGCTGAAAAAGTTTGGTATTGCTGTCGTTGATGGCAATTCGTTGCAAACCTAGAATTAAGGTTTAATGATTTTTATAAGATGTTGTTTTACTCTAAAAACTTGAAAGAAAAACTTACTTTCCTGAATACTTATGGAGTTATGGGACTCGTTGTTTTCCACACTGAGGACATTAGAGAGTTGGGCAACTAAAAGAAAAAAAAACAATAATCTTTAACTATATCGAGACTATATCGAGACCAAACTAGATCATGCAAAGTCGAAAGTAGACTTGAGCCAGTATAAACTAGGCTATGTCTGGTGTAAGCAGAACTATGGCTAGTGTAAACCGGACCATGTCTAGTGTAAACTAGATTATTTTTTGCATAAGCAAGGTATCGTAAACTGGACTTTGTCTTGTGTAAACTGGACTATGTCTAGTGTAAAGTAGACTATATCTAGTGTAAGCTATGTCTAGTGTAACTATGTCTAGTGTAAGCTAGACTTTATCCAGTGTAAACTAGACTATGTCTAGCGTAAGTCTAGTTAACGCTAGACATCGCCTAGTGTTAACTAGACTATGTCCAGTGTAAACTAGACTATGTCTAGTCTAAGCTAGAATATGTCTAGTGTAAACTAGACTATGTCTAGTGTACACTAGACTATGTTTAGTGTAGATTAGACTATGTCTAGTGTAAACTAGAATATGTCTAGTTTAAACTAGACTATGTCTAGTGTAGACTAGACTATGTCTAATATAAGCTAGACTTTGTCTAGTGTAAGCTAGACTATGTCTAGTGTAAACTAGACTATGTCTAGTGTAAACTAGACTATATCTAGTGCAAACTAGACAATGTTTAGTGTAAACTAGACTATATCTAGTATAAACTAGACTATGTCTAGTGTAGACTAGACTATGTCTAATATAAGCTAGACTTTGTCTAGTGTAAACTAGACTATGTCTAGTGTAAACTAGACTATGTCTAGTGTAAACTAGAATATGTCTAGTTTAAACTAGACTATGTCTAGTGTAGACTAGACTATGTCTAATATAAGCTAGACTATGTCTAGTGTAGACTAGACTATGTCTAATATAAGCTAGACTTTGTCTAGTGTAAACTAGACTATGTCTAGTGTAAACTAGACTATGTCTAGTGTAAACTAGACTATATCTAGTGCAAACTAGACAATGTTTAGTGTAAACTAGACTATATCTAGTATAAACTAGACAATGTCTAGTGTAAACTAGACTATGTCTAGTGTAAACTACACTATGTCTAGTGTAAACTAGACTATGTCTAGTGCAAACTAGACTATGTCTTGTGTAAACTGGACTATGTCTAGTATAAACTAGACTATGTCAAGTGTAAACTAGACTATGCCAAGTGCAAACCAGACTATGTCTAGTGTAAACAAGAATTTGTCTAGTTTAATCTAGACTATGTGTAATGTAAACTGGACTCTGTCTAGTGTAAGCTAGACTATGTCTACTGTAAACTAGACTACGTCTAGTGTTAACTAGACTACGTCTAGTGTAAACTAGACTATGTCTAGTGTTAACTACACTACGTCTAGTGTAAACTAGACTATGTCTAGTGTAAAGAGACTATGTCTAGTGTAAAGAGACTATGTCTAGGGTAAACAAAACTATATCTAGTGCAAACTAGACTATGTCTAGTGTAAACTAGACTATGTTAAGTGTAGACTAGACTATTTTTTAGTGGAAACTAGACTATGTCTAGTGGAAATTAGACAATATCTAATGTAAACTAGACTATGTCCAGTATAATGTAGACTATGTCTACTGTTAACTAGACAATGTCTATTATAAACTAGACTATGTCTAGTGTAAACTAAACTATGTCTAGTGTAAACTAGACTATGTCTAGTGTGAACTAGACTATGTCTAGTGTAAACAAGACTATGTTTAGTGTAATCTAGACTATGTTTAGTGTAAACTAGACTTTGTCTAGTGTAAACTAGACAATGTCTAGTGTAAACTAGACTATGCATAGTGTAAACTAGACTATTTCTAATATAAACTAGACTATGTCCAGTGTAAACTAGACTTTGTCAAGTGAAAACTAGACTATGTCCAGTGTTTACACTAGACTTTGTCTAGTGTAAACTAGACTATGTGTAGTGTAAACTGGACTCTATCTAGTGTAAACTATACAATGTTTAGTGTAAACTAGACTATGTCTAGTATAAACTAGACTATGTCTTATGTAAACTAGTCTACGTCTAGTGTAAACTAGACTATGTCTAGTGTAAACTTGACTATGTCTAGTGTAAACTAGACTATTTCTAGTGTAAACTAGACTATGTCTAGTGTAAACTAGACTATGTCTAGTGTATACTAGACTATGTCTAGTGTAAATTAGACTATGTCTAGTGTAAACTAGACTATGTCTAGTGCAAACTAGACTATGTCTAGTGTAAACTAGACTATGTCTAGTGTAAACTAGACTATGTCTAGTGTAAACTAGACTATGTCTAGTGTAAACTAGACTATGTCTTATGTAAACTACACTATGTCTAGTGTAAACTAGACTATGTCTAGTGTAAACTAGACTATGTCTAGTGTAAACTAGACTATGTCTAGTGTAAACTAGACTATGTCTAGTGTAAACTAGACTATGTCTAGTGTAAACTAGACTATGTCTAGTGTAAACTAGACTATGTCTAGTGTAAATTAGACTATGTCTAGTGTAAACTAGACTATGTCTAGTGCAAACTAGACTATGTCTAGTGTAAACTAGACTATGTCTAGTGTAAACTAGACTATGTCTTATGTAAACTACACTATGTCTAGTGTAAACTAGACTATGTCTAGTGTAAACTAGACTATGTCTAGTGTAAACTAGACTATGTCTAGTGTAAACTAGACTATGTCTAGTGTAAACTAGACTATGTCTAGTGTAAACTAGACTATGTCTAGTGTAAACTAGACTATGTCTAGTGTAAATTAGACTATGTCTAGTGTAAACTAGACTTTATCTAATATAAACATAATGAAAACTAGAATATGTCTTGTATAAACTAGACTATAACTAGTTTGAATTAGATTATAACCAGTGTAAACTAGACTATGTCTAATCCAAAATAGTCTATGTGTCATCCACATTAGATTATCTTTACTTAAGTAACCTTCTACTTACCATTCTTCTCAATCTTCCCTTTGTTTGCCATTAAATCCTGAATATCCTGTTCCCCTGTCTTCGGAATCTCCTCCAAACTGCCAGTTTTTTCCAAAGAATGAGGCTTAGCCAGAACTTGACAAATTAGCACAAGATTTAAGAAACTTATAAAATAACCAAACATTTTAATATCTTGCTTTTAAGTTACTTCACTTGAAAAATTGTTCTTTCTTTAACATTCTAAGTCTAACTAAACATCAGATTACTTAACTGCGTCTAGCTTACTAAAGTTATTTTAATAATTTAGCTTTAAGACACACTTTCTTGATAGTACTCCCCCAATTTATAACATAAGCCAGATTGCAAGTGGGAAATATATTTTTAAAGTGATTAAGTCGTTGTTAATAAGTTTATTTTTGAGACGTGATTTTAAGCAAAAAATTATTAAAATATTTGTAGTTTAATCTAAGTCTTAATCTAAGTCTGAGATCTTATGAGATGAGAACTATAGTAGACTCTAGATGACTACTACACTGAACTTTAAGATTATATTCGAAGCATCGACTATAGCAGACTCGACATCGACTGTACTAGACTGCAGTTGACACTAGACTAACATGACGACTATACAAGACTAATGTGTTAGGCTATATCGACGACTAATGTGTTAGGCTATATCGACGACGACTATACTAGACCTATATGAACTACGATTATCCAAGATCAATGTGGATGACGACTATACTAAACTATAGTGCGCTACTTTCACCATGACTTGCACTTTTAAAATGACTTGCATTTTTAATATAACTTGTACTTTTATTATAACTTTGACTCTGACTTGCACTTTTAAAATGACATGTATTTTGACCATGATTTGCAAGAATAACTTAGTAAATATGACTTGCACTTTACCTGCAAGTTAACCTTTTACTATGACTTGCTCTTGAAATTGACTTGCACTTTTGAAATGACTTATTCTTCACTTAAGCCAGATTACCTAGATCTATCTACTTCAAGGCAAGACAAGATCAGAGAAGACATTTTATGAACTCTTTTTTTGCTTATCGTCCCCTTAGCTTTTGTAGAAGTTACTTGTTGAAATATCTAGCCTCACCGCGTACCTTCCAAGATTGGTTCTTAGGTAATTGGGGCACACTGAACAAATTATCAGATAGATCCCGCCAATCTACTACGAAGTAAGAGGACTAGGAAGTTTATCAGGTTGTACACAGTTTGCGTGATGTCCCTGCAGCCCGGCACCCATCTTTTATGGATACGGAACTACTGAGAAATTTCTTGAACAAATCTGCGGTAAGCCGGGGCAGTTGTTGTATTCCGGAAGACAAAACTCACAGTCTTAATGACAGCTTGACTAACAGAGAATTCTATCTTTCTTATATGCTATCCTATCTTTCTTATAGGCTACAACTTCCACCGAAAAATTGGAGCTTACCTGATATTTGAATATAAAGTCATCAATATTGAGGTCAATAAACCGTCTTTTACCAGGAGCTCCTCGTAGTTTCGCAGTCCTATCTTATATAAGCAAAGGTACTATCGGAAATACGTACTATGACATCATGTTAAGAATCACAAGTGACTGATAGGACGGTAAGAAGCGCACCCGTAATGCATAGGCCTACCATTTTCGGGATCTTTTCGAGTTTCTTGAGGTATGTGGTTTTGTAAACAGTGCTCCAACAGACGATAAGACTAATTCAGTGTTTGATTTTTGGATTCATCTCAAGTATGTACCTACATTATCGGGTCCGCCTCTTCGCCATATCGTATAGGTCCATTTAAGAGATGTATGCTCAGAAACACAAACGTTTCCTTAAAGTTTGACTAGAAGCTGTAGAAGAAAACTGACGCTTTTCTAAAGCCGAATCTCAGCTATGACATCGATACTTCAATGAATTTGTATATACTCGAGATCCTCCTAACTTTAAATATCTAATGATGATACTAAGTGTGTAAAAGAGGTCATAGTTAGAGACTCTGCTAATGCATTGGGAGCTCAAAATTAATCCCCAAAGACTTTTGGGAATGAATTTTCTAAAGAAATGAGTTAAAACTTTTTGAAGGTATTGAGATTTCCAAATTAGCGAAATTATTAGGAGGAAGAGTTGAACATTTACATTTAGGGGGAAAATGTTTTTGGATAGCATTTACATTTATGTGCTTGGCTAAAAATTATCCTCGACAAACCTCTTTTTCCGTCTCTAGACTCCTTCTGTTAATGGAAAAAACTCTAAGGAGATCCCCTCCTTCACTTTCTATTTGGATAAGAAAGGTTTTAGATTAGATTTCTTTTGCTGTGGTCTCATAAAATAAAACAATACATAGAAACGTTGTGATGTCGAGTCTGGGGCAAAAAATCTTTGTTAGAATTGGTTTGGAGCAAAAGAAGACCGAGGGGAGTTGCGTGAGGTTATTATTTTAAAGAACTTTTGCCTTTGGGATCTTTGAAGTTTTATGTTGTCGAAGTTGGATTTTCTTAATTATTGGAAGGTTTATTATAAGAACGGATGCTCCATTGGATTTGGAAAAGAAATTTGCTTTAGCTTTCATGTTTCATTGTCTTAAAGATGGCGAAATGTCATTCCCCATATCTTTCTATATCTTTGGAAAGTTCTTAAGGAAAATCTTCACCAAAATTGATTTGTAGAAAAAACCTTGTTTTAGTTTCGAATTTCTTTATTATTGGAATGTTCATTAAGAAAAATTCCATTGGTACTGAAAATAAAATGACAATGGATCAAATACAAATGGAGAAGAAATTCTTACTAATGAACGTTCCTACGATGAAGGAGATTACAAAACCTAGACAAATAACGGCAAAGTTAGACAACGGCTTTCTCTGTCAACTTTCAAAACCTTTAAAATCCAGAGATTTCTTCAACCTAATGCAAATGTTGTGGAACCTCGGTTTTCTTCTGATAACGATGGAATTCCCCAACAACATCTTTCCGAATATAGATTTCCTCCATTTAATTCCAATAGCGAAGGATTTTTAAAGCCACATCCTTCAGGAACAAAAGAACATTTAAAAACCTCCAACAGCAATTAAATTTCTCCGCAGAAACCTTTATTTGTTCCAGAACTATGCTCACCACCTACTACCGGACATAATTTAGCATCACATCCCTCCCTGAACCCAGTTATAGGTACTCAGTTACCACTACATCCCTCTAACATAATAAATCATTTTCAATCTTCAGCCAATCCTCAGCCAACTACACCTTCTAACTTTTCACTATCTCCCTTGATGAGAGAGCTCTTAAGACATCCTTCACTGGCCAAGTACAGGAATATAAATACTTTTCAAAAACCTCTGCCTCTAAGCTCTTCCGCATCACTTTCTTCAAACCCACACTTAAATATGGAGATTCCCATTGGTAATGTTCAAAATCCTAGAATTTATCCAAATTCTTTGAATCAAAGTCTGCCATTACCACGGCAAATGTTGTCACAATTGCCTCATCATCACTTTCCAAACTTTTGGGTATCAATTTCAATCTTTGGAAGCATGTGGTTCCTCCAGTATACCTGACCGTGAGCCTAATCTCATTTATGATTTCCCACCATTGCTAGGTCATCCAAATCTGGAAAGACTAAGAAGATCTGAGGTCTCAACATCCGGCTCTTACCTAACCATTCCAATTTTTATTAGTGAGCTAATAGTAAAGCAACTTAATTCCAGAAATCAAAGTGAATCCAAAACAAATTCCACTGAATATGAAGTAACGGAAGGAAGTGCAAATACTGCCATTGATCCTCTCTTAAAAAAGCAAGTGAATTCCCGAAGTCATGGTCCTCCTAAATTAAATTCTACTAAAAATGTAATAAATCAAGGAAATGCAAATATAGCCATAGATTCATTTATAGAAAAACAATAGATTTCGGAAAACTCCGATAACAACAATAACTCTTTCTTGAATTCGAATACGAATTCCACTGCGACTGTTTTCGGAAGTGAAGAGACTAATGAAACGACATCAAAGACTGAATTGTTTTCCCCATCTTCTGCTTCCAAAACCTCTAATTCATCCCTACCTTCATTCATTGCAAGGTTTGTTGATAGAGATGGCAATTCTAAATTCAAAAGCCTCAAAAAATATCCAGACAATTCGTTGGAGACTTCCACCAAACACACCTTCTATAGCCCTTTGTTAAGCCCGAGTTCGACCTCATTTCCCCACGCTTTATCGGAAACTTTCAACTAGACATTTTCTATGAATTTAGACCCCTATGTATCTTTGGAGACCACCAAGACTTTTTCTACAAAATCAGAGCCTTCATTGCCTCCTTCTCTTAAGACTTTTCTAAAAAACGACAGTCTTTCAAGTGCTGAGGATCCTGAGTATTTAACTCCGGCAAACGCATTAGTTGGAGAAGTCTTACATAGTCTAATACTCAATAACCAGTCCTTAGCTGAGTTATAAGGCGAAACGCCGCTTTTTTAAAAACTTATTTTTTCAAGTAGGTTACCAGGGATTGAACTTGGGACCTCTGATATGCTAGGCGGATGACTAACCTGCTATACCACGGCGGCTTCTCTTAGGACTTTCCTAAAAAACGATATTCTTCCAAGTGATGAGAATACTGGGGAAATATTAGTATTGGATCTGACATCAGGATCATTTACTGATCAGTAAGATCATTCTGCTAACGAAGTACTTAAGAGAGACTCTACTTTAGAAAAGCGTGAAAGTAAGATTCCAGCTTCCAGAGCTTCTAATAAAACATCAAAGAAGTGTTTCAAAACCTTATGCTTTAGGTTCCAGGATGACAAGGGAGTTTCAGATTAGCTAAAGCTGTTACTAGATTTAGTTTAATTTAATTTTAATAAAATTGTTTTTTGCTTAAATTCTACAATTAGTTTTTGCGATGAATTAGAGTCTTTTTTGGAAGCGAAGGCAGAATATGGTCCTTCAAACTGGATTCGATCTATTAAATTACATTTTCTTCTAAAAACTTGGCAATGAATGAAGGTAGCGATGAATTAGATGTTTTAGAAGGAAGATCTTCCTTACCGTCACTTTGTCAAAACAACTTTGATTAAGTTTCTATATCTTGTTGCTTGGAAGATGATGTATTTTCTTTTCCGGAAGGATCCATTGGGGAGATTGTAACTCCATCGATTTCGGGAAGTAAAATTGCTTTGGTTTCCAAGTTTGCTTATCTAGAAGTTGATGTATGTTTAACATTGGAAGCTTGATACACTTTGGAAGCTATTTCCGGTTTTTATGGGAATGTTTTTTTGTTAATTTGGGAATTTGTAATTGCTTTAGATTCAAAGGCTCTTTTGCCGAGATTATAATAAATATTGGCTGAGATTTGGAAGCGATGCCAGAAGTGGGAGGTAAGTAGTGCAAAGAAATTTCCAAAAAGTTTTGTACTGGAACTAATAAAGATTTCTTAGGAGGCATTCCATTGATGGTGGAGAATACTCAATATTGTTTTGTTGCGAAAGATTGTTGACTAGTGTAGTAAATGACTTTGCTAGACTATAGTCGAAAACTTTACGAGATAACGACTTTGCTAGACTATAGCCGAAAACTTTACGAGATAACGACTATACTAGACTAAAGTCTATGGATTTGATAGACAAAGGTCAATAACTAAACTAGACTAAATCAGACTACTCGTTTAATTGGACACTAACTAGACAAAGAATATTCAAGACTTTTACCCTCGACTTTAAAAGACGTTAGTCATCGACAACTATACTAGACTAAAGACGATGACGACTGTGATAGATCTTAGCATGATTATATTGACAACTTTTTTTCAAAATTCATATCTCACGCGACCGGATATGTTTCTCCAAATACAGCAAATAACATTAATACGGAAATTTTCTTTTAAATTAATTTTTTTTTTTTCACTAAATTGTTTAATTTTGGTTCAATTATAAACATTTAAAACAAAGTTCGCAAAAAAAAAAACACAGAAAATGCTTAAGCACGTACAATTTTTCACGCCAAAGAAGAAAGTTTGCAACTAAAACAATTGAATTTTGTGAATGAATCTGAGTTTGAATGACTTTTTAAATAAATTAATTCATATAAATTTCAACAAAATATCAAAACTAGCATCAGTTTATCTCGAAACCGAAACTCCACCAAAACATTTAATTGATTTACTCATTCATTCACAAATTCTGGCAAAAGACATTAAAACAAAACGCCAAATAACGCGATGAATCAATATAAAACTTTTGTATTACTGTCCATGGTCATGGTGCGTTGTCAGACGTTTCCATTGTTAAAGGAAAACTACACGATGAATCCTCAGAGCAGAAAAAGTTCGAGCAATTCTACAGTTGTTTTGTATGACAACGATATCAAAGTTTTACAAACATTTATGGATTTTGTAAATGATTTAATGCAGAATAAAGTAACGAAGGAGGAACGTAAGGAAGAGGTTGGAAAAATACTAAAAGCAAGTATACAAATGGAGGAAGGCAAGAGGTCACATGATACCCATAAAGCAGCATCAAGCCCTAGCATCTTAAGTACAACAATCTCTCCTATAGATGACAACACACTTTCTCCTTTTGTGGGCATGATTTTGAAAAGTGGCCTAATTCCGATAGCTAAAGATTTAAAGTATCGTTCCGAGCTGGAATTTCTTTCCCAACAACTAAACCAACTTGTCTCCAATTTAAATGGAACTCCTTATAAAAAGAAATATTCCAAAGATTTGACTTCCTCGAGAAGTAAAAGTAAAGAAGTTTTAGTTTCGGATGACGAAAGCAATACTCTAGGATCGTTAACGGAAGGTAGTGGAGAATCTATAAAAGTTATAGAAGAAAGAGCTTCTCAAATATCTGAAGCCAAAGAGCGATTATATCCAATGAATATAAAGACAAATTTTGATCTTCCAACGGCAAATAGTAGTAGTGGAACTAGTAATGGAAACAGAACATTCTCCCCTACCAACAATGGCTATCTCACCCAAAACCCCAAAAACTCAAATCAAAATTCTTATCAAGATCCTTCCAAACAAGAAAATTCCTCATCTTCCAAACAACAAACCTTAGAAATCAAACAAAAGTTACTTCCAAAAGGCCAAGAATGGGAAGATCTTTCAAGCGAACATTCCAACGATAGCGAAAGAACAGGGAATCATCACGAGGATTTGTTATCTTTTGGACAATCCAACATCAAAACTAAAGCAAATTCAACTTCCAAATCCAACGAAGCAGCAGTTCTTCTTAAAGAACCTTCCAAAGATAATAGGATCTCTAGAAACCATCCCGACAGTTCATCCTCTTTTAGACAATCAAACATGAAAACTAAAGCAAATACAATTTTCAAAACTAATGAAGAAGCAATTATTCCTAAAGAACCTTCCAAAGATGAAGGAAGATCGGGGAGCCATCCCAACAATTCATCAACTTTGAGAAAATCCAATTTGGAAACTAAAGCAAATATCATTTCCCAAACCAATGAAGAAACAAGTTTTCTAAACGAACCTTCTGAAGATGAAGGAAGCTCTGGGAACTATCTCGAAAGTTCATCAACTTTAAGACAATCAAACTTGGAAACTAAAGTAAATACCATTTCGAAAACCAAGGAAGAAACAAGTCTTCTAAACGAACCTTCTGAAGATGAAGGTAGCTCTGGGCACTATCCCGATATTTCAAGAGCTTTAGGACAATCAAACTTGGAAACAAAAGCAAACTCAATTTCCAAAACCAATGGAGAAGCAATTTATCTTAAAGATTGTTCCGAAAAAGAAGGAAGATCAAGGAGACATCCCCACAATTCACCATCTTTCAGTCAAACGAGATTGGAAACAAAAGCAAATTCATTTTCCAAAACTAATGGAGAAGCAATTCTTCTTGAAGAACCTTCCAAAGATAACGAAAGATCAAGGAACCACCACGACAATTTATTAACTTCTAGGCGATCAAACTTGGAAGCTAAAGAAAATACAAATTCCAAAGCCAATCCAGAATCAGTAGTTCTTAGAGAACCTTCCAATGATGAAGAAAGTTCCAATTCCTTAACATATAACAACACAGCTAGACAAACGCTTCCTCTGCCAACTTTCAACCTCAGAGATCTTTCAACAGAGTTAAAAGTCAAAACTTTAGAGTCCAGAGATGTTAGAAATCAACTTTTTCAACCAATTGCTAATGACTTGGAGCCTTTGTTTCCTTCTTATAATGATATAATTTCCCAACAACCTCTATCCGTTCGAAGATTTCCTCCATTTAATTCTAATATCGAAGGCTTTATAAAGCCACAACCTTTCGGAACCAAGGAACATTTAACATTCATCAACGGCAATGGAGTTTCTCCGCAAAAACCTTTATTTCCTCCAGTGCAAAACTTGCCACCGGTAATCGGCGCTCATTTATCAGTACATCCCTCTCTGCACCCAGTTATTGGCACTCAGTTACCACCACATCCCTCACACATAATGAAACATTTTCCATCTTCAGCCAACGCCTATCCTGAGCCAACTGCCGCTTCTAACCCTCCACTACCTCCCTTGATGAAAGAGCTCTTAAGACATCCTTCACTAGCCAAGTACAGGCATGTAAATATTTTCCAAAAACCTCTTCCTTTTAGCGCTCCAGCATCATTTTCTTCAAACCCTTACGTAAATATAAAAATTCCAATTGGTAATGTTCAAAATCCCATAATTCATTCCAATTCTTTCAATCCTCGTCTTCCATTACCTCGGCAAAGGTTGTCACACTTGCCACATCATAGCTTTATCACTCCTCAAACTCCTGGGCATCAATTGCAAACTTTGGAAGCTTTTGGTCCCTCCAGTATGCCTGACAGTGAGCACCATCTCAATTATGATTTTCCACCATTTCTAGGTCAGCCAAGTCTGGAAAGACTAAGAAGATCTGAGGTCTCAACATCCAGCTCTCATCTAACCATTCCTCCTTTTATTAGGGAGCTAATAGTAAAGCAACTTAATTCCAGAAATCAAAGTGAATCCAAAACGAATTCCACTGAATATGAAGTAAAGGAAGGAAGTGAAAATACTGTCATAAAAAAGCTAGAGAATTCCAGAAGTCAGGGTCTTCCCAAATCAAATTCTATTGAGAATGGAATAAATAAAGGAAATGCAAATATAACCATTGATTCATTTAGAGAAAAACAAGAGAATTCGGAAAACTCCGATACCAACAATGACTCTTTCTTGAATTTGAATACGAATTCCACTGCGACTGCTTTCGGAAGTGAAGAGACTAATAGAACGACACCAAAGACTAAATTGTCTTCCCCATCTTCTGATTCCAAAACCTCTAATGCATCGCTACCTTCATTCATAACAAAATTGGTAGAAACAGATGGCAATTCTAAATTCAAGAGCCATAAAAGGGATCCAGGCAATTCATTGGAGACTTCCTCCAAAGATACTTTCGACAGCCCTTTGTTAAGCCCGAATGCTACCACAGTTTCCTATGCATCCTCGAAAACCTCCAACAAGAAATCCTTGCTGAATTTAGAGCCCCATGTACCTTTGGCGACTACCATCAAGACTTCTTCTACAAATTCAGAGTCCTCAATATCTCCTTCGTTTAATTCTTTCCATGGAATCGACATTATTTCAAGTGCTGAGAATCCTAAGTATATAAAAACACATGATCTAACACCAGCATCAGTTAGAGATCAGAAAGATCAGTCTCCTTCAATTAAGGCTTTTCTAAAAACCGATATTCTTCCAAGTGATAAGAATCCTGGAGATATAACAGTGTTAGATCTGACACCAGGATCATTTACTGATCAGGAAGATCATTCCGCTAACGAAGTACTTAAGAGAGGCTCTACTTTAGAAAAGCGTGAAAGTAAGACTTCCAGAGCTTCTAATAAAACATCGAAGAAGTGTTTCAAAACCTTTTGCTTTAGGTTCCAGGATGACAAAGGAGTTTCGGATTAACTGAAGGCATTACTAGATTAAGTTTAATTTATTTTAAATAAAATTGTTTTTACTTAAATTCTACAATTAGTTGTGTTCTTTTGAAGGAAAAAATATGATCAAAAGATGATTTCTCTTCTATGAACTGGTTCTATACTTTTTCTAGTTAGGCGTTTCCTTAAATCAAATGTAAAACTAGTTTATGCGTTACGTTCTAGTCTTCTTAAATGTCAATACTTCTGAATGATTTAATCTCAAAGTAGAAGATATCTTGTTAAAAGTTTCCGAAGAAGTTTAGGAAACTGTTGTCGAATTTGGGGTTAACAAAGGGTTCTTAAAGGCTTCTTTTAAGGAAGGCTACAAATAATTTCCTAGATCCTTTTTAAGGCTTCAGGTAGAAGATGAATTGTTGAAAGTTTCCGATGAAGTATAGGAAACTGTGGTCGGATTTTGGGTTAACAAAGTGGAAGCAAAATATATTGGTTTATGGTCCTTCAAACTGGATCCGTTCTTTTATATCATTTTTTCTTCTAAAACTTTGACAATGAATTTAGACAGCGATGCAGAAGTGGAAGCAGAAGATAATGGTTTATGGTCCTTCAAACCAGCAGCAAAATATATTGGTTAATGGTCTTTCAAACTGGATCCATCCTTTTATTTCACTTTTTCTTCCAAAAATTTGATAATGAATTAAGACAGCGATGAATAAAAGCTTTCAGAAGTGGAAGCAGAAGATAATGGTTTATGGTCCTTCAAACCAGAAGCAAAATATATTGGTTAATGGTCCTTCAAACTGGATCCGTTCTTTTATTTCACTTTTTCTTCTAAAAATTTGGAAAAGAATTAAGATAACGATGATTAAGAGATTTTAGAAGTGGAAGCAGAAGATAATGGTTTATGGTCCTTCAAACCGGAAGCAAAATATATTGGTTAATGGTCTTTTAAACTGGATCCAGTATTTTATTTTACTTTTTCTTCTAAAAATTTGATAATGAATTAAGACAGCGATGAATAAGAGGTTTCAGAAGTGGAAGCATAAGATAATGGTTTATGGTCCTTCAAACCGGAAACAAACAATATTGGTTAATGGTCCTTCAAACTGGATCCGTTCTTTTATCTCATGTTTTCTTCTAAAACTTTGACAATGAATTTAGACAGCGATGCAGAATTGGAAGCAGAAGATAATGGTTTATGGTTCTTCAAACCAGCAGCAAAATACATTATTTAATGGTCTTTCATACTGGATCCATCCTTTTATTTCACTTTTTCTTCCAAAAATTTGATAATGAATTAAGACAGCGATGAATAAAAGCTTTCAGAAGTGGAAGCAGAAGATAATGGTTTATGGTCCTTCAAACCGGAAGCAAAATATATTGGTTAATGGTCCTTCAAACTGGATCCGTTCTTTTATTTCACTTTTTCTTCTAGAAATTTGATAATGAACTAGGACAGCAATGAATAAGAGGTTTCAGAAGTAGAAGCAGAAGATAATGGTTTATGGTCCTTCAAACCAGAAGCAAAATATATTGGTTAAAGGTCCTTCAAACTGGATCCGTTCTTTTATTTCACTTTTTCTTCAAAAAATTTGGAAAAGAATTAAGATAGCGATGAATAAGAGGTTTCAGAAGTGGAAGCAGAAGATAATGTTTTATGGTCCTTCAAACCGGAAGCAAAATATATTGGCTAATGGTCCTTCAAACTGGATCCGTTCTTTTATTTAACTTTTTCTTATAAAAATTTGATAATGAATTAAGACAGCGATGAATGAGAGGCTTCAGAAGTGGAAGCAGAAGATAATAGTTTATGGTCCTTCAAACTGGATCCATCCTTTTTTTTCACTTTTTCTTCCAAAAATTTGATAATGAATTAAGACAGCGATGAATAAAAGCTTTCAGAAGTGGAAGCAGAAGATAATGGTTTATGGTCCTTCAAACCGGAAGCAAAATATATTGGCTAATGGTCCTTCAAACTGGATCCGTTCTTTTATTTAACTTTTTCTTATAAAAATTTGATAATGAATTAAGACAGCGATGAATGAGAGGCTTCAGAAGTGGAAGCAGAAGATAATGGTTTATGGTTCTTCAAACCGGAAACAAACTATATTGGTTAATGGTCCCTCAAACTGGATACGTTCTTTTATTTCACATTTTCTTCTAAAAATTTGACAATGAATTAAGATAGCGATGAATAAGAGGTTTCAGAAGTGGAAGCAGTAGATAATAGTTTATGGTCCTTCAAACTGGATCCATTCTTTTATTTTACTTTTTCTTCTAAAAATTAAGATGGCGATGAATTAAGATAGCGATTCAGAAGTGAAAGCATAAAATTATGGTTTATGGTCCTTCAAACCGCATCCGATATTTTGTTCTAATAGTTTATTAGAATAATTTTGCGCTAGTCCTTTTTTGTTGAGAAAAATTTTGGTTTTTCCTAGAACTAATTTATGGTCTTTCGAACTGGATCCTAAAAAACTTTAAATCTATGTTCCCAATAATCAATCTTTTAATTAGTTTATAGTTTCCATTAATGTCTCAGACTTCACTCTGATTAATTCTCGAATATTTGTATGGTCCTTCAAAGTGGATCTAGCTACGATCAGTAAAGGAATTGTTCTATGATTTTAAAAAGCATTCACTTCTCGTATAGCCACAGCAAAGATTGTAGGCAAAAGTCAGGGTCCATTCTATGTCGATCGAAAACCCAGACTTTCAAGCAAATATTGTGTAACATCTTCTTCCGCTATCATTGGCTCCCAGTAAAATATAGGGTATCAATTGTATAACATAACTTATGAATTTTCAAAATAATTTATTTTACAAAATGCTTAATAAATTAACCTATTGCCATACTCAACCCAGTTTGGTCGTTTGCCAGTCGACCCAACATTCACTCAACCAAAATTTTGATATTGCGGAACTTAACGTTTTTTAGTTTCGCAATATCAAAAAATAATTTGATTAAAAAGTTTTACTGTAGTGTATGCACTAAGAATCCTAATTTATTATAATTATTTATTATTGTAATAAATAGTTTTTGATAAACCTTTTTAAAAAATAATTTGGTTGAGTGAAAGTTCGGTCGACAGGCAGACGACCAAACTCAGTTGAGAACGACAATAGAGGCAAAAATATAATTTGATATCTGAACATATCCCTTGGTTTGTCAAAGCATTTAGTTTAAGTTAAATTATTTTACTATCAGGGAACTTTTAACAAATAAGTTACAATGTAATAAACTTGTATATGTTATACATTATTTAGATTATCCTAAAATTATGCTGCATAAATGTTTCCCCTGCGGCGATTTATCTCCTGATATTAATCCAATCCATGATTCATCAGAAAAATTCAATATCAACGAAATTAATTTAAAAATTTTTCATCTCATTTCCCACAACTTAAATTTCTCCTTTAAATTATTTCAATTTCCTTTGCTGTCGTCCATCACAACAGAATAACAAATTTCACTGTCAAGGTGAAATGTGAGTAGTCCACGGATGATATTTCCATTAAATCTAAAATAAAAAAAAAAGAGAAACAGTCCCTCAAGTCTAGTCAATGTCAGTGCGATGATGTAAATGGATATGTCAAGACCAAAATAACAAACACATTAAAATTCATCAGCAAAAAAAAATTATGACATTTACTCAAAGATGATAAATTATGGTCAACGTGATGAAAAATATTGTAAAATAAGAAGGGGAAGGATGACTCAGACAGAAATGTAGAAATTTACATAAGGAATAAAAGAGAAATTTTGACAAAAAATACTTAAAAAAATTAAATTTCTTTGAGATTTGCCAATTCTGGTATGTCATAAGGAATAACTCCAAAGGACTTCAAAGTCCTGAAGAAGGAGGCTTAGATATTCAGAATTGTTAGATATTAAAAAAAAACGTTTACTATTATAATTTTGATTTTAATGGCATAAGTTATTTTGTACTTTTATGTTTATTAGCTAACGAAGTCTCCAAACCCATTTCGTATCCTTAGCCAACTTCCCTTCGAAAACTGCATTCCTCTCGTAAATGTAAATCCAATTCTCAGTGTTAACAGAAACACGTATCGTTTAGCAAATATTTTTATTACAACAGCCTTCAGTTACTATTAATGAAAAAAATAAAGTATGACCAGGACAACTACACAAGGACCCTATTCGACAATCTTAACTATAGAAGACCAGAGTTGATAGCTGGACTTTAGTCGACAACAAGACTCTACATTGTAGTCTTTTGCTACTATTGGGTGGTTAAATTGTAAGGGCCGATGTTGAATGTGAACCGCCGAATTTTATTTGACATTTCTCTATTTCAGACCTACTCAATTTGAACCATGAAGAAATACACAATCCAACAACGTATTAAAGTTATCCAGACTTATTATGAAAATGGGCGTTCAAATCAAAATGCATATCGTGCACTTCGTGATTTTTTAAGTCAATTTGATCGTCCAAATGTGCGTACAATCACAAAAATCGTGAAAAAATTCGAGCAAACCGGGTCTGTAGAAGATGTGAGAACACCAGTGCATGCTCGTACAGCTCGTACTGCAGAAAATATTGCTGCTGTTCGCGATAGTGTGGCTGAAGAGCCGTCCACCTCAACTCGTCGTCGTGCCCAACAATTGCACCTCTCACGCTCGTCGTTGATGAACATTATGCATAAAGACTTGCATTTACACGCTTACAAGGTACAATTGGCTCGTGAACTAAAGCCTCTTGACCATTCCAAACGTCGGGAATGGGCAGAAAGGTGGCAAGAAAGGGCAACAGTGGATGTTCAATTTTCGAAGAAGAAATCATCTTCAGTGATGAGGCACATTTTCACCTCAGTGGATTCGTCAATAAACAGAATTGCATTTGGGCGAATGAGAATCTAAGAGTGATTGTCGAAAAACCAATGCACCCACAAAGAGTGACTGTTTGGTGCGGTTTATGGGCTGGCGGCATCATCGGGCCGTGTTTTTTCGAAAATGAGGCCGGTCAGACAGTTACTGTGAATGGTGTTCGCTATCGTGAGATGATAACGAACTTTTTATGGCCCGAATTGGAAGATATGGATCTGGCGGCATCATCGGGCCGTATTTTTTCCAAAATGAGGCCGGTCAGGCAGTTACTGTGAATGGTGTTCGCTATCGTGAGATGATAACGAACTTTTTATGGCCCGAATTGGAAGATATGGATCTGGCGGCATCATCGGGCCGTATTTTTTCCAAAATGTGTCCGGTCAGGCAGTTACTGTGAATGGTGTTCGCTATCGTGAGATGATAACGAACTTTTTATGGCCCGAATTGGAAGATATGGATCTGGCGGCATCATCGGGCCGTATTTTTTCCAAAATGTGGCCGGTCAGGCAGTTACTGTGAATGGTGTTCGCTATCGTGAGATGATAACGAACTTTTTATGGCCCGAATTGGAAGATATGGATGTGGGCGATATGTGGTTTCAGCAGGACGGTACCACTTGCCACACAGCTAACGAAACAATGGCTCTTTTGCGCAACAAATTCAATGGCCGTATTATCTCACGTAATGGCGATGTCAATTGGCCGCCAAAATCATGTGATTTGACACCGTTGGACTTTTTTCTTTGGGGGTTATTTGAAAGAAAAGGTGTACGTCGATAAGCCAGCAACAATTCAAGAGCTAAAGGTTGAGATAATTCAGCACATTAACGGCGTAGAACCTCCATTATGCCTCAGGGTCATCGAAAATTTGGAACATCGCCGTGGTCGCGGCGCCCATTTGGCCGATATTTTGTTCCATACATAATTGAGTAATACCAATATATCATAATAAAATAAAATTACAATAATTTCCCAAATAGTTTGTGTTTTATTCAAAATCAACATCGGCCCTTGAAATTTAACCACCCGATACTTCAACTGGATAAGTCGACAATTACTAAGGACTAGGTAAACAAGTTGGCAGTACAATAAAAAATGTAGGGGTTACTTTTTGGAACTAGAGATGGGTTTAGACCTGGGTATTTAGCTAAGGCTGGGTATTTACCTATTTACACCCACTTTCATGCCCGGGTATTTATCTAATTTCGGGTAAATACTCATTTGAATAACAAATACTCGTTGTTACGTAGAGCAAAAGAATTTTGAACATTTTCGAATTTATCTGAGGTACCTCCTGCATTGAAATTCATTTGCACAATGTCACAGGCGCTAAACATAAATGTAATGGCATATTTTGTCAAGGACAGAAATGATTTTTGGGCCACAACTTTTGTTTGGATGAAATCTCTCCAGTAAATTAGTGGAAAGAAATTTGTCCCTGTACTTCAGCTGCTTCTGAACGTCCCCTTGGCACCCACAGCTTCTTCTTTTAATTTTTTTTATTTTGATTTGTACCCACATTGTGGGTAAATACCCAAGTGCTTGGGTAAATACCCAAGTGCTTGGG
The DNA here is from genome assembly GCA_933228675.1 of Stomorhina lunata. Taxonomy (NCBI): domain Eukaryota; kingdom Metazoa; phylum Arthropoda; class Insecta; order Diptera; family Rhiniidae; genus Stomorhina; species Stomorhina lunata. The sequence continues at coordinate 18,257,554 of OW121743.1, forward strand.
TAAATACCTGGGTATTTATCTTTTAATAACCAATTTACCATTTGGGTATTTACCCTTGTCCCATCACTATTCGGTACGGCACACAGTGATATTTCTTCATACATCTAACTGCAAAGAATAGAAGGAGCAATCCTACAATGATGAAATTTGGCACACTTATTTGATTTACAGATAAGAATAATTCAAAAAAAACTTTGAAATCCATCTACTCCTTCGGGTACCTCCCATGGACCCTATTTTTTCACTTATTTTTCTTTTCAATGAACAATTTTCACCAGAATTTCATGAACATCGGCTCAACTCTATTACTTGACCCAAAAAAGAGCTCCGCTAGTTTTGGTTGAAATCCGTCAACTTCTTGGGTTGCCTCCCTTGGACCCCCATTTTTTCACTTATTTTTAATCTCAATGTATAAGACGCTATTTTCAATAGAATTTGATCAAATATGATACACTTGTATTTTTTGATCCAAAAATGAGCTCTAATAGTTTTGGTAGAAATCTGTCTACTCCTTGGGGTACCTCCCTTGGACCCCCATTTTTTCACTTATTTTCCTTCTCAATGTATAAGCCGCAATTTTCAATAGAATTTGATAAAATTCGGCACACTCTTATTTCTTGATCCAGAAAAGAGCTGTACTAGTTTTGGTTGAAATCCGTCTACTCCTTGGGGTACCTCCCTTAAACCCCCATTTTTTCACTTATTTACCTTCTCAATGGATAAGCCGCAATTTTCAATAGAATTTAATAAAATTCGGGACACTCTTATTTCTTGATCCAGAAAAGAGGTGTAATAATTTTGGTTGACTCCTTGGGGTACCTCCTTTGAATCCCCATTTTTCACTTATTTTCCTTCTCAATTAATAAGCCGCAATTTTCAACAGAATTTAATAAAATTCACCACACTTTTAGTTTTTGATCTAAAAAAGAGCCCTACTAATTTTTTTTGAAATCCGTCTACTCCTTGGGGTACCTCCCTTGGACCCCCATTTTTTCACTTATTTTCCTTCTCAATGTATAAGCCGCAATTTCCAATAGAATTTGATAAAATTCGGCACACTCTTATTTCTTGATCCAGAAAAGAGGTGTAATAATTTTGGTTGAAAACGTCGACTCCTTGGGGCACCACCTTTGGATCCCCATTTTTCACTTATTTTCCTTCTCAATTAATAAGCCGTAATTTTCAATAGAAATTGATAAAATTCTTTTAGTGTTTGATCCAAAAAAGAGCTGTACTAATTTTGGTTAAAATCCGTCGACTCCTTGTGGTACTTTTATGTATACCTATTTTTCACTTACTTTCCTTTTCAATGTATAAACCGCAATTTTCAACAAAATTTGAATAAATCCGGCAAACTTTTATTTTTTGACCCAAAAAAGAGCCCTACTAAATTTTTTCCGCATATGAGATCACTTCAACGCCTTGCGGCAGATCGAAGAGTTTCGAGAGGAAAAAGTAAAACAGGAAGAGCGAAAAGCCTCCGTCTGAGGAACTAACTGTTAAATTTCTTGACCTTTGGTCTCTCAACTCTATAAACGACTGACAACCACTCAGATAATTCACTATCTAGTTCTAAAAATTGAATGATATTGTGGACTGCAGAATGTTCTAAAAGAGGCGGGAATAACTAAGCATGTCAATGGACCATTCTTCTAAAAGGCCTCTGCTGGTCCAAGTCTTGAGCTATCTGGATTATTAATGTTGTCCCGGTGATGCTTGGAAGTTGGCTGATCAGCTAGGGGAAGGAGTAGAGGCTCTTTGCGACTGTCTTTGGTCTGTACGATGATCCCTTATTCGCATGTTACTCGGGAATTAAAATTTGGATTACTCTTTCTATTATCCAGACATTGGGTATAATAAGGCTCTTCACTGACAGACTAAGAAGATCTCGACTAGCCTCTCGCCTTTCATTAGCTTAGATACTTTTACGGAGTCTGGGAAAGTTTTGCTGTGTGTTGAAATACAGCTTTATTTTATGCCTACTCCGTTCAGGCTTATCAAAGGTCTGCTTTCTTTAAGGCGGCTTGGTATCCTCGTGAGAAGTTGGGAAAGGGCTTTGCTTAAGAAGGTCTTTCGTCTGTACGATGATCCCTTATTCGTGAGTTTTTCTGGAATTAAAATTCTGATTACACTTACTATTATCCAGACATTGGTAAAAATAAGGCTCTTTGCTAAAAGATTAAGGAGACCTGCGAAGATCTCGACTTTCCAGGTTCATCAAAGGTCTGATTCCTTAAATATATTTTGCTCCACAAGATGGCTTAGTATCTTCATCAGACGTTGGAAAAGGGCTAGTTTTGATCTTATGATCCGCACTACCCAATGGTTAATAAACCGACTTCTTTTAGGAATTTCGGCTCGATTTAAAGTACACACTTTTCATAATGACTAAATAATTCCGACTATTGTCCCGGTCAATACTTCCGACTATTGTCCCGGTCAATTGCAAGTTCTCAGCTAATTACGAGATGTTATGAAATAGTGATTATCTGGCTACAGTTCAACGAGAAAAGCGCTTCATAATGACTTAATACTTCCGACTATTGTCCCGGTCAATACTTCCGACTATTGTCCCGGTCAATTGCAAGTTCTCAGCTAATTACGAGATATTATGAAATAGTGATTATCTGGCTACAGTTAAACGAGATAAGCGCTTCAGCTATCTGGGTGGGCTAAGTACAGTTTAAATATAAATCCTTCGACTAATAATGATCCGATTGGCTGCCTACGACAATCAATCCGTAGAGATAAATACTTCAGCTTTCGGTCTGATTACTACTAGCGAAATAATACTCCGATGAGATAAAAACTTCAGCTCTCGATGGGCTAACAAAATCCGAGTTCAATCCGACGACATTTGGGTCACGGTAGGCTAACTATACGGCAAAACAATACCCCAATCAGATAAAAACTTAAGCTCCCGATCGGCTAACTACGACATTCAATCCGACGAGACAAATACTTTGGCATTCGGTCGGCTAACTATACAGCAAAAGAATATCCCGATGACATAAAAACTTTGAATCTCGATCGATAAAATAACAATTGGATTAACTAACTATGGAGCTAACTATAAGGAAAAACTCTGGGTTCTGCCGCCCTTTAGTATTGAAAACTAGAATACTTAATATTGTTTCAAAATATAAGAAAGTTAGTATTGTAGATAGATAAAGGTAGAAAAATTTAGTAATATTTGTAGGGGTTGTTGAATACCAAGCCATGGTTCTGATTGGTCTTAACTTGGTAAGCCCTGACTTATCTTCGTTATCCTTCATCTCAACTGTGGACACTGACATCCTAGTGGTGTTACCGAGGTTACAAACGATAATATAGTGAGTTAACATCTGCCGCGAGTTCTCCCATAAGAATTATAAAAATATGGATAAGGACTTCGGGCTAGTAACCCACTCTTGAAAAAAATAATTACTCTAAAATAGCTAAAACTAGAATAAATACGGGCCGCCTAACACTTGGTCTACAAAATTGAAGAATATGCTCACGACATCGAATCGCAAGGAATTTTTAAATATGCTTGGCCTTTGACCTTAACAGGTTATTAATATAGGTAATTTAAGTAAGTGCGTTGCAGTGTTCGTCCTAGTCTGGAAGATTGGGTAGTTTGCACATTATGCTCCTTTTCTTCTTGTGTCACTTGGGGTGCTCAAAAAATTGTCGGTTTAAAACAAGCGATCACTATTGTGGATCGGCAGACTTTATCACGACCCGATCATTAGTTTTCTCCGGGTTTGAGAGAGAAATAACTGTAAATCATAACTTACTAATCCAGTGCTTGACAAACCGTAAATAGTCAGAGTTGGAACTGCATGTCGCTTAACCCACATCTGCCTGTGCCACTGTTTCAGATAGGCACATTCAGAATAGGGAATGAAGCGAGTGACATTTCCTCCAAGTGTCGTACATATTAAATGTTAATTATAGATCTTTCAAAAGGCACTTAATGGACTCTCATTAGTCGACTATAGACGTCAACTTTAGTAGACTATAGAAGTCAACTATAATAGACTATAATCGTCAGCTATAGTAGACTATAGCCGACGATTATAGTCGTTGACTATACTAGTCTTTAGTCGTCGACTATTATATAATATATTCGTAGACTATAATAACTATAGTCTATTATAGTCTACGAATATATTCTATAATAGTCGACGACTAAATAGTCTATTATAGTCTACAAATATATTATATAAGAGTCGACGACTAAAGACTACTATAATCAACGACTATGTCGACTATAATAGACTACAGTTGATAATTGCAGTGGAGTATAGTTAACTTATAGTTAGTCGCCTTCTTTGCTAGACTATAGTCGTCCAATTGGAGCACTTAATTACAGCACTTCCAATTCGCTGTAACCCATTCCTTTCAAATTTCTATCTTAATGCCTTCCTATGACATTTCGCAGACACCAACTCTTTTTCTTGGGCAAAATGGAATTTCCCAAATGTAAACTGAAGCCGAAAACAACAATTACAATGAAATGTGAGAAAGAAAAACATATAAAAATTCGTACATAATGGACCAGACATAAATTCATTAAAATGTAACAAAATACTTGAACTAAATGTCGCAAACGGACAAAAAAAAATTAACAAAATATTTGGACTTTAAATGAAAAATAAAGGAAAACGCAGCCACAAAAAAATAATGAAACAAAATATATTTTAAGTCATTTTGTGTGACAAACAAAAGCCATTTGCCAAATAAAATACATATTTCAGTTAAAATAATAAATAACTATATTTAGTACTTAGTCCCTTAATGGGGCCGGTACTTTTATTAAAACAAAACACACGTGCCTGATGTCGCTAACAGAGGCCATTATCAAGATAGGGGTGAGAAATTTTACCTCTTTTGTAAAAACTGTTGAGCTGATTAACTACCGATAAATAAAACGACAAAAGAAAAAGTATTTAAGTTGACTAATTGATAATTATTTGGTGATGAAAATGTTTATTAGCGATACTATTAATAATGTTGTATACTTGAAGGGGTTCTAAGGTGATCACCAGAGGTAGATACAAAGAGAACAGGACAAAAACAATCGTCAGCAGTGTTGCCGTTTTTTATACTATTAACTAAAATTGGAATTTTTTCAATGTGTAGCTCTAATGTTTAATAAATCAAAAGTTTTCTATTCCATTTTTATCGAAAAATTTTTTTATCAAAAAATTTTCTATAGAAAAATTTTTTTATCAAAAAATTTTCTATAGAAAAATTTTTTATCAAAAAATTTTCTATAGAAAAATTTTTTTAACGAAAATATTTCTATAGAAAAATTTTTTTAACGAAAATTTTTCTATAGAAAAATTTTTTTAACGAAAATTTTTCTATAGAAAAATTTTTTTAACGAAAATTTTTCTATAGAAAAATTTTTTCAACGAAAATTTTTCTATAGAAAAATTTTTTGAACGAAAATTTTTCTATAGAAAAATTTTTTGAACGAAAATTTTTCTATAGAAAAATTTTTTGAACGAAAATTTTTCTATAGAAAAATTTTTTGAACGAAAATTTTTCTATAGAAAAATTTTTTGAACGAAAATTTTTCTATAGAAAAATTTTTTGAACGAAAATTTTTCTATAGAAAAATTTTTTGAACGAAAATTTTTCTATAGAAAAATTTTTTGAACGAAAATTTTTCTATAGAAAAATTTTTTGAACGAAAATTTTTCTATAGAAAAATTTTTTTACCGAAAATTTTTCTATAGAAAAATTTTTTTACCGAAAATTTTTCTATAGAAAAATTTTTTTACCGAAAATTTTTCTATAGAAAAATTTTTTTACCGAAAATTTTTCTATAGAAAAATTTTTTTACCGAAAATTTTTCTATAGAAAAATTTTTTTACCGAAAATTTTTCTATAGAAAAATTTTTTTAACGAAAATTTTTCTATAGAAAATTTTTTTTAACGAAAATTTTTCTATAGAAAAATTTTTTTAACGAAAATTTTTCTAGAGAAAAATTTTTTTATCGAAAATTTTTCTCTAGAAAAATTTTTTTATCGAAAATTTTTCTCTAGAAAAATTTTTTTAACGAAAATTTTTCTATAGAAAAATTTTTTTAACGAAAATTTTTCTATAGAAAAATTTTTTTAACGAAAATTTTTCTATAGAAAAATTTTTTTAACGAAAATTTTTCTATAGAAAAATTTTTTTAACGAAAATTTTTCTATAGAAAAATTTTTTTAACGAAAATTTTTCTATAGAAAAATTTTTTTAACGAAAATTTTTCTATAGAAAAATTTTTTTAACGAAAATTTTTCTATAGAAAAATTTTTTTAACGAAAATTTTTCTATAGAAAATTTTTTTAACGAAAATTTTTCTATAGAAAAATTTTTTTAACGAAAATTTTTCTATAGAAAAATTTTTTTAACGAAAATTTTTCTATAGAAAAATTTTTTTAACGAAAATTTTTCTATAGAAAAATTTTTTTAACGAAAATTTTTCTATAGAAAAATTTTTTTAACGAAAATTTTTCTATAGAAAAATTTTTTTAACGAAAATTTTTCTATAGAAAAATTTTTTTAACGAAAATTTTTCTATAGAAAAATTTTTTTAACGAAAATTTTTCTATAGAAAAATTTTTTTAACGAAAATTTTTCTATAGAAAAATTTTTTTAACGAAAATTTTTCTATAGAAAAATTTTTTTAAAGAAAATTTTTCTATAGAAAAATTTTTTTAACGAAAATTTTTCTATAGAAAAATTTTTTTAACGAAAATTTTTCTATAGAAAAATTTTTTTAACGAAAATTTTTCTATAGAAAAATTTTTTTACCGAAAATTTTTCTATAGAAAAATTTTTTTACCGAAAATTTTTCTATAGAAAAATTTTTTTACCGAAAAGTTTTCTATAGAAAAATTTTTTTACCGAAAATTTTTCTATAGAAAATTTTTTTTACCGAAAATTTTTCTATAGAAAATTTTTTTTACCGAAAATTTTTCTATAGAAAAATTTTTTTACCGAAAATTTTTCTATAGAAAAATTTTTTTACCGAAAATTTTTCTATAGAAAAATTTTTTTACCGAAAATTTTTCTATAGAAAAATTTTTTTACCGAAAATTTTTCTATAGAAAAATTTTTTTACCGAAAATTTTTCTATAGAAAAATTTTTTTACCGAAAATTTTTCTATAGAAAAATTTTTTTACCGAAAATTTTTCTATAGAAAAATTTTTTTACCGAAAATTTTTCTATAGAAAAATTTTTTTACCGAAAATTTTTCTATAGAAAAATTTTTTTACCGAAAATTTTTCTATAGAAAAATTTTTTTACCGAAAATTTTTCTATAGAAAAATTTTTTTACCGAAAATTTTTCTATAGAAAAATTTTTTTACCGAAAATTTTTCTATAGAAAAATTTTTTTACCGAAAATTTTTCTATAGAAAAATTTTTTTACCGAAAAGTTTTCTATAGAAAAATTTTTTTACCGAAAATTTTTCTATAGAAAAATTTTTTTACCGAAAATTTTTCTATAGAAAAATTTTTTTACCGAAAATTTTTCTATAGAAAAATTTTTTTACCGAAAATTTTTCTATAGAAAAATTTTTTTACCGAAAATTTTTCTATAGAAAAATTTTTTTACCGAAAATTTTTCTATAGAAAAATTTTTTTACCGAAAATTTTTCTATAGAAAAATTTTTTTACCGAAAATTTTTCTATAGAAAAATTTTTTTACCGAAAATTTTTCTATAGAAAAATTTTTTTACCGAAAATTTTTCTATAGAAAAATTTTTTTACCGAAAATTTTTCTATAGAAAAATTTTTTTACCGAAAATTTTTCTATAGAAAAATTTTTTTACCGAAAATTTTTCTATAGAAAAATTTTTTTACCGAAAATTTTTCTATAGAAAAATTTTTTTACCGAAAATTTTTCTATAGAAAAATTTTTTTACCGAAAATTTTTCTATAGAAAAATTTTTTTACCGAAAAGTTTTCTATAGAAAAATTTTTTTACCGAAAATTTTTCTATAGAAAAATTTTTTTACCGAAAATTTTTCTATAGAAAAATTTTTTTACCGAAAATTTTTCTATAGAAAAATTTTTTTACCGAAAATTTTTCTATAGAAAAATTTTTTTACCGAAAATTTTTCTATAGAAAAATTTTTTTACCGAAAATTTTTCTATAGAAAAATTTTTTTACCGAAAATTTTTCTATAGAAAAATTTTTTTACCGAAAATTTTTCTATAGAAAAATTTTTTTACCGAAAATTTTTCTATAGAAAAATTTTTTTACCGAAAATTTTTCTATAGAAAAATTTTTTTACCGAAAATTTTTCTATAGAAAAATTTTTTTACCGAAAATTTTTCTATAGAAAAATTTTTTTACCGAAAATTTTTCTATAGAAAAATTTTTTTACCGAAAATTTTTCTATAGAAAAATTTTTTTACCGAAAATTTTTCTATAGAAAAATTTTTTTACCGAAAATTTTTCTATAGAAAAATTTTTTTACCGAAAATTTTTCTATAGAAAAATTTTTTTACCGAAAATTTTTCTATAGAAAAATTTTTTTACCGAAAATTTTTCTATAGAAAAATTTTTTTACCGAAAATTTTTCTATAGAAAAATTTTTTTACCGAAAATTTTTCTATAGAAAAATTTTTTTACCGAAAATTTTTCTATAGAAAAATTTTTTTACCGAAAATTTTTCTATAGAAAAATTTTTTTACCGAAAATTTTTCTATAGAAAAATTTTTTTACCGAAAATTTTTCTATAGAAAAATTTTTTTACCGAAAATTTTTCTATAGAAAAATTTTTTTACCGAAAATTTTTCTATAGAAAAATTTTTTTACCGAAAATTTTTCTATAGAAAAATTTTTTTACCGAAAATTTTTCTATAGAAAAATTTTTTTACCGAAAATTTTTCTATAGAAAAATTTTTTTACCGAAAATTTTTCTATAGAAAAATTTTTTTACCGAAAATTTTTCTATAGAAAAATTTTTTTACCGAAAATTTTTCTATAGAAAAATTTTTTTACCGAAAATTTTTCTATAGAAAAATTTTTTTACCGAAAATTTTTCTATAGAAAAATTTTTTTACCGAAAATTTTTCTATAGAAAAATTTTTTTACCGAAAAGTTTTCTATAGAAAAATTTTTTTACCGAAAAGTTTTCTATAGAAAAATTTTTTTACCGAAAAGTTTTCTATAGAAAAATTTTTTTACCGAAAATTTTTCTATAGAAAAATTTTTTTACCGAAAATTTTTCTATAGAAAAATTTTTTTACCGAAAATTTTTCTATAGAAAAATTTTTTTACCGAAAAGTTTTCTATAGAAAAATTTTTTTACCGAAAAGTTTTCTATGGAAAAATTTTTTTACCGAAAATTTTTCTATAGAAAATTTTTTTTACCGAAAATTTTTCTATAGAAAATTTTTTTTACCGAAAATTTTTCTATAGAAAAATTTTTTTACCGAAAATTTTTCTATAGAAAAATTTTTTTACCGAAAATTTTTCTATAGAAAAATTTTTTTACCGAAAATTTTTCTATAGAAAAATTTTTTTACCGAAAATTTTTCTATAGAAAAATTTTTTTACCGAAAATTTTTCTATAGAAAAATTTTTTTACCGAAAATTTTTCTATAGAAAAATTTTTTTACCGAAAATTTTTCTATAGAAAAATTTTTTTACCGAAAATTTTTCTATAGAAAAATTTTTTTACCGAAAATTTTTCTATAGAAAAATTTTTTTACCGAAAATTTTTCTATAGAAAAATTTTTTTACCGAAAATTTTTCTATAGAAAAATTTTTTTACCGAAAATTTTTCTATAGAAAAATTTTTTTACCGAAAATTTTTCTATAGAAAAATTTTTTTACCGAAAATTTTTCTATAGAAAAATTTTTTTACCGAAAATTTTTCTATAGAAAATTTTTTATCTTGACATTTACCAAAATTGTGTACCCTTTGAACTTGACACATGTTCTTAACAAGGCTACCCTTAATGATTAATAAAAGAAGTATCTCATTGTTTAAAAATAATGGTTATATTGTTATTATTTGTTTAACATATTTAGTTTATAAGCCTATTATATTCCTGCTGTATCATTTCAATTTTGGATCTTATGCTTTATCTATTTTGCTATTATTTTTATAATGATGGTATTGTTTACAATTCTCAGGCCTTATTTTGGTTACAATTTTTGATTAACTTTATTAGTTTGAATTGAATTATTTCAAGCAAACTCAAGGGTTGTCTATATCTAACCTCATTATTTAGTTAATTAAGTTATATTTGTGAGAATAATCAGGGTTTTTCCCAGTTGAATTGTGTATAAGTTTGGTATTAGTTTCAATTTTGTTTAAATTTGCCGGCATTGTTTGAGGAACAGAAGAGAGTGGGTGTGGGAAAAAACAATATTCAAAAGAAATTGCTAAAATGTTATCATTTCGGCTAAAAAATTGTCAAATTTAGGGAATTTGTCATTATTTTATTTAAAAACTCTATATTTCTTCATTATCTTAAAATTCGAAGCATACTTTTGGGCTTTGTTTATAAATAACAGTTTAGCTCATAAACATAAACACTCACACTCATTAACAGGTTATTCTTTCTCTGGTATAATGTTGTGGCTGTTATTTAACATTTCTTTTAGTTTAATAGAGATTATTTAAAGCATATCCTAAGGGTTTTAATTAAATTCTTGTTATTTTTTAAAGAAATAGGGTCAAATTTCTTTCTTTTTCTTTAAATCTTTTGTCATTTTTAAACAATTTATTTGTCTATTAATCTTTTTAGCCATCTAATCAATAAATTTACTATGAATAGATGATTGAAATATCCTTTAATAAGATTTTCCTTGAAAGTATCATATAACTTTTTGTTTTATTGAAAAGTATTTGCTAATTTCTTATAAGATTAAATTACAGGTGGTTGATGGATACCCAAACCAAAAGAACAAAGGTCTAGATTTTCAATTAAGATTACAAAAAATTTCAAAATGTTTAAAAAAATCTATTTTTTTATAACAAAACAACACTTAAGAAAACAATTTAAAATAATTTCCTTTAAATCTGAAAGTTTTACGTGTTATTTCCCTATTCAATCATAAAAATATGCCCCTTAAATCTCAGTCTTTGGTCTCATTTAATAGCAAATGTATCAAATTTCTTTAGAAGAAAAATTTTGCTTTAACAAAACCCCTAACTTCTTCTTTAAAGGGATTTTAAAGTTATAATTTTAAAAAAATTATATTAAAGCACTTTGCGGTTAGATTACAAAAGGTTTGCCTTTGTTCCAAAAATCTCGAACCAAAAAAAAATAGATCCTTTTTCATTATATTATACAAAAGGGATGATTTCTAAGGGTTTCTTTTTATAGACTCTCAAAAAAAAAAAAAAAATACATCAACATAAGAAATTTCCTTTTTTTGCAAATATTTACTTTTATTATTATATAAAAAATTTCAGTTTAGCGCTTATTTGTTTAGATTACAAGTAAATTACATTAAATTCTTTTAAGAGGATCAAAATGCATTTAAAGGGAAATATGTAAAAATACATAAATCATAAATTTCTAAAGCCCTAGAAACTTTTGATTATTTCGAAAATCTCTTTGTAACCGAAATATGTTAAAATTTTAATCTTTTTATATTAAATGTTTCAAATTTGGTAAAGAGTGAGGGTTAACTTCTAAATACTTTCCAAGTTCACTAGAATGTTTTTTTTCTAATCCCTTTAAATTCCTTAAGCCTCAATGAAAAGATTGTCTAAATTTTCAAGTGGCCATTTTCTGGGATTATTAATCGAAGAAGAATAAATCGATTATTTGATAATAAATTTAACATTGTTTAAGAGGTATAAAGTAGTCTTCCCCAAAAAACCTGCCCACGGGCACTAATACTTTTTTACTCTCAGAATCTTAGAACTAAATTCGGCTACAGTAGCTTTATAGTTCAGTGTTTCTGTGGCTTGGTGCTAAAAGGGCCAATGCCAATTTTTTGCTGTTTTGAATTAATCATTACATTAGACTCCCTTTTTTACCCTCTTTTATTTGACTCTAACACCTAATCTCTAACTTAACTCAAAACAGATTTAAAAGGGGTTTTCTGGGCAACGTTACTATGAATTTATAAAGAAAATAAAAACTTTAAATCAAATTTTCTCAAAACTTTATTTTTTGTCATTGGCCCTTTTAGCACCAAGCCACGGATTTAAAGGTATTTAAGTGGTTTCAAAATTTTATATAATTTAGTGGCCATAGCTGTCATATTTTCTAATTTAATAGCATTTAACTGATGTTTGTGGCATTTTAGGGCTTCTGGAGTGGTTTTAATATGAAAGCTATAGTCAAATATAGACTGATTCCTATAAAATATAAATATACTGACCAATAGTTGCATAAAACTTCTCTATTCTAAATTTAGTATTCAATTTATCAGCATTAATGTGACTCCCGGGGCGGGGTTATATGGGAGCTCTAACTAAATGTGAACCGATTTTTCCATTTTCAATACAAAACTTTCTCAAGATATTGAAAATACTTTTGTAAAATTTTGTCCCTCTAGCTCTTTTCGTTAAGGAGCTATCGCGGTTTTATCTGATGAACAGACGGACATAAATCCCCCTTTTCTTTTTGTATTTTTGTGTTTCCGTAAGTTTTTTATATGGGAGTTATGGGCAAATGGTGACCGATTGCAGCAAAATTTTGCACACTGGGTGACATACCTTTGACATACATTTTGATGCAATTTGTATACCTAGTACTTATGTAAAACATATAGAAGTTTTACATAAGCACTGGGTAGGTGTTATAATTTGTCATTTATTAGCAAATAAGCGATTAGCCTAGACCAGGGTTTACGGGAGCTATGGTCAAATGTGAACCGATTTTGCCCAATTTCAATACTTAAATTTTCCCAGAAATGAAAAATATTTTGCGAAGTTTCAGTGACCTAGCTCCTTTTTTTTTAGGCGTTATCATGCTTTCAACAGACAGACGGATATCACTTAAGGTAGAAGGCCAATACACGCGGCATGCGGCTGCGGGCGGTCGTAGTATTGCCAGTACATAAAATGTGCGTTTGTTTACAAAAATATTCATATAAAAAATATTTAAGTAGGATATAATTAAATCTGGCAGCGCTGAAAAAATCTGCCGCGCGGAAAAGTAGAACAAAATTCTACTTTTTTTCATTGCCGCTTCAAATTTGACAAATCAAAAAACAGCTGATTGCCGCGTGTATTGGACTTCTACCTTTAATTGTCTTAGAATTTCATAAGGATTCAGAATATATACCTCTTTTGGTTTTTGAGCCAATATTAAGGAAATTACAAACGAAATGACAATCTCAATCTAAAGTGGGCGTGACCCTTCCCATATAAGTCAAATATTAAAAATATTCAATAAGGATGACCCTGCGAATCGATTTATCTGAAATTTTCACAGGATGGTAAAAAGGTGGTTAAAAAAGGCTTGGTTTTTTTTTTGAAATCTCGAATGGGCGTGACCCCTCCCATGTAACTCATATATTAAAAATGACAAATATAGATGACCATGAGGCCCAATTTTTCTGAAAAAATAGTAAAATAGGCCAGGTTCTTTTAAATCTCAAGTGGGCGTGACCCTTCCCATATAAGTCAAATATAAAAATTACAAATATGAATGATAAGATCAAAACGATTTAAGAGAATTAATTTGAAGATTCTTAATAATTGTTTGGCAATTGCTTCACGATTAATTGACGATTTTATGACGGTAGTTTGATAATTACTTGACGACTGTTTAATGGTTGACTGATAATAGACTGACGACTGTTCAATAATTTTTAATGATTATCGATAATTCTTTCACGATTGACTGACGATAAATTGATGGTTATTTGATTACAATTTGACGATTGTTTTATGATTGCTTGACGATTGTTCGACAATCTATAAATAAATTTTAAAGAAATGGTTAACACAGCAATAAGTAAAAATCTTTAACTATCAATCCGGGCAACGTAGGGTACAACATCTTATTATCAACATCTCATTTGCTTCACAAATGATTCTGAAATATCTTACATTGGCCCCAGATAATAATGCATTTTAAAGAAAATAATTTCAATCTTTGATATTCTATAGATATGACATGGATAAAAATATCACAATGAAATTCTGTGAAGCTATAGATGAATAAAATCTAAAATTAATAGACTAAAAAATATGATTGAATGACTGAAAAAATCCAAAATTCCCAAACCGGAAGAAACGTTTTTTGCAAAAATGGCAACACTGACACTATTTGCAATGAGTTTCAAAAAAACATTTCCAATCAATAACAAATGTGTCAGAAAATATGAATATTATAATTTTTCCTTAACTGCCTTTCGAAATTTGTTTATTTAAACTAAATTGCCCTTTTTTGGAGATAACATGTACGAGGACCAAAAGTCCAGTTGACCAGAAATTTGTTTTGTACGCATTTTCATTATATTTTCTTTTAAAAATTCTAAAAAGCTTGTTATGTTTTTTAAGAATAAACTTATTTATAAGTAAAAAATATACTCGTCTTTAAGGGGAAAATGCGATATTTTTTTATGTTTCAACTTTAAATATTTTTAACTTTTAAACGAAAGAAAGATATATGACTTACACAAAAATTACACAGAATTTTATAGAAATTTGAAGTATATTTTTATAAATTTTAGGGCCTTAGATGCGCCCTGCGGATTTAAAAAGATCAAAAGTCAACCCAAACATTTTTTTTACCCAAATATCTCGAACGCCAAAGAAGATACCATGTAAATCTTCTCAAGGACAACTTAATTTTACAAAATAATGAAAAACAGCCGCAACTTTGAGCCTGCCGACTTGTTCCTCTGATCCTTACTCCTGGCATTTTAATAATATTACCACAATAAACTTCTATTTATAACATTTGTTCGTTTTTTTTTTTGTATTCCTTAAAATATGTTTGTTGGGTTGTTTCGTTATTTTTTCTGTTCTTATAATTTTTGTTATTGTATATCGTCACCTGAAATGCAAATGGGCGTAACTAACACAAAAATTACATATAATTTTTTGATTGATTATGACCACGGGTCGGCGCAAAGAGAACAGAACAAAAAATAGTCTGCAGAGTTTCCGTTTTTTTAATACTTTTAACTAAAATAGGTACTTTTTTAAAATAAAAAAGTTTTCTTTTTCTTTTTTTTCTTTTTTTTGATAAAACAATTTTCTATCGAAAAATTTTTGATAAAAATTTTCTATAGAAAAATGTTTGATAAAAAAATTTTCTATGGAAAAACTTTTTATCAAAAATTTTTCTATAGAAAACTTTTTTATCAAAAATTTTTCTATAGAAAATTTTTTATCAAAAGTTTTTCCATAGAAAATTTTTTTATCAAACATTTTTCTATAGAAAACTTTTTTATCAAAAATTTTTCTATAGAAAATTTTTTATCAAAAGTTTTTCTATAAAAAATTTTTTTATCAAAATTTTTTCTATAGAAATTTTTTTTATCAAAAATTCTTTTATAGAAAATTTTCTTATCAAAAATTTTTCTATAGAAAATTTTTTGATCAAAATTTTTCTATAGAAAATTTTTATCAAAAATTTTTCGATAGAAAATTGTTTTATCAAAAATTTTTCTACGGAAATTTTTTTATCAAAAATTTTTCTGTAGAAAGTTTTTAATTTTTTTATCAAAAATATTTCCATACAAAATTTTTTTATCAAATCAATTTTTTTTATCAAAAATTTTTCTATAGAAAATTGTTTTATCAAAAATTTTTCTATAGAAAATTGTTTTATCAAAAATGTTTCTATAGAAAATTTTCTTATCCAAAATTTTTCTATAGAAAACTTTTTTAACAAACATTTTTCAATAGAAAATTTTTTGATCAAAAATTTTTCTGTAGAAAATTTTTAATTTTTTTATAAAAAATATTTCTATACAAAATTTTTTTATCAGTAATTTTTCTATGCAAAAATTTTTTATCAATAATTTTTTTATAAAAAAAATTTTTTATCAAAAATTTTTCTATAGAAATTTTTTTTTATCAAAACTTATTCTATAGACAAATTTTTTTATCAAAAATTTTTCTATAGAAAATTTTTTGATCAAAAATTTTTCTGTAGAAAAATTTTTTTATTCTATAGAAAATTTTTTATCAAAAATTTTTGTATAGAAAATACTTTTTTCAAACATTTTTCTATAGAAAATTTTTTTATCAAAAATTTTTCTATAGAAAATTGTTTTATCAAAATTTTGTATAGAAAATTGTTTTATCAAATATTTTTCTATAGAAAATTTTCTTATTAATTTTTCTATTAAAAAATTTTTTGATCAAAAATTTTTCTGTAGAAAATTTTTAATTTTTTTATCAAAAATATTTCTATACAAAATTTTTTATCAGTAATTTTTTTATAGAAAAATGTTTTTATCAAAAATTTCTCTATAGAATAATTTTTTTATCACAAATTTTTCTATAGAATAGTTTTTTTTATCACAAATTTTTCTATAGAAAAATTTTTTTATCACAAATTTTTCTATAGAAAAATTTTTTTATCACAAATTTTTCTATAGAAAAATTTTTTTATCACAAATTTTTCTATAGAAAAATTTTTTATCACAAATTTTTTTATCAAAAATTTTTCTATAAAAAAATTTTAATTTTTTTATCAAAAATATTTCTATACAAAATTTTTTTATCAGCAATTTTTCTATAGAAAAATTTTTTTATCAAAAATTTTTGTATAGAAAATATTTTTTTCAAACATTTTTTTATCAAAAATTTTTCTATAGAAAAATTTTTTTATCAAAAATTTTTTTGTCACAAATTTTTCTATAGAAAAATGTTTTTATCAAAAATTTCTCTATAAAAAAATTTTTTTATCACAAATTTTTCTATAGAAAAATTTTTTTATCACAAATTTTTCTATAGAAAAATTTTTTTATCACAAATTTTTCTATAGAAAAATTTTTTTATCAAAAAATTTTCTATAGAAAAATTTTTTTATCAAAAAATTTTCTATAGAAAAATTTATTTATCAAAAATTTTTCTATAGAAAAATTTTGTTATCAAAAATTTTATTTTAAAAAAAATTTTTTTATCAAAATTTTCCATTGAAAAATTTTTTTATTTTTTTATCACAAATTTTTCTATAAAAACTTTTTAATTTTTTTATCAAAAATATTTTTATACAAAATTTTTTCTTTAGAAAATTGCTTTATCAAAATTTTTTCTACGGAAATTATTTTATCAAAAATGTTTCTACAGAAAATTTTCTTATCAAAAATTTTTTTATAGAAAACTTTTTTAACAAAAATTTTTCTATAGAAAATTTTTTGATGAAAAATTTTTCTGCAGAAAATTTTTAATTTTTTTATCTAAAATATTTCTATACAAAATTTTTTTATCAGTAATTTTTCTATAGAAAAATTTTTTTATCAAAAATTTGTATAGAAATATTTTTGATAAAAAAATTAAAAATTTTTTATAGAAAAATTTGTGATAAAAAAATGTTTCTATAGAAAAATTTTTGATAAAAAAATGTTTCTATAGAAAAATTTGTGATAAAAAAATTTTTCAATAGAAAATTTTTGATACAAAAATTTTTTATAAAATAAAATTTTTGATAACAAAATTTTTCTATAGAAAAATTTTTGATAAAAAAATTTTTCTATAGAAAATTTTTTGATAAAAAAATTTTTCTATAGAAAAATTTGTGATAAAAAAATTTTTCTATAGACAAATTTGTGATAAAAAAATTTTTCTATAGAAAAATTTGTGATAAAAAAAATTTTTTATAGAGAAATTTTTGATAAAAACATTTTTCTATAAAAAAATTACTGATAAAAATTTTTCTACAGAAAATATATTTGTATTAATCATTTTTCAATGAAAACATTTTGGGATCGAAAATATCTAAAAAAAAATATAAAAATCTAAAATTTTTTAATATTAGAATTTTGTTGTTTTGAAATATATACATATACAAAAATATTCCCAATATTTACAAAAATAATAGTGTCGTGGCAACAATGTTCGATATTATATTTCTTTGTTCTCTCGATCCATGTATCTTGTTGCTATAAATTGGATTTTGATTTGTTTCTTTCCTATTTTGTTATTGTCTTTTCCCTAACCAAGCGGCACCCACCAAATCTGTAAACATCTAAATTCCAACTAAATGATTTAAATACTAATTTTCACGAATTTTATTAATGATCGTGGTATTTGCGAAGATTAAAAAAATCATCGGCTTCTGGTGGTATGGGCTGCCTACTCCTGATTATGATACAGCAACCCAAAATACATCTAGCTATACTATTTTTAATGCGTACTGTCAAAAACAGCGATTTTATTCACCAAAAACCAGAGATTTTAAATGTTGCTCAAAATTTGTATTGTAGTTAAGCCCTTTTGTTTTTTCGCAATTGCTCAAAAACTAAACGTTTTTTTACAATTTTAGTTTCAGGGCTGTTCATATATTACGTAACGCTATTTTCACTGTTTTTTAACCCCCTCCCCCGCTGTGTAATACAGTTTAATCGATATACACATACAAAATTCCTCCACCGTAACAAAAGTCATAACCCCCTCCCCACCCTAAGAGCGTTACGTAATATGTGAACGGCCCACAGTGAGATTTCTTCATACATCTAACTGCAAAAAATAGAAGGAGTTATCGTACAACGATGAAATTTGGCACACTTATTTAGTTTTATATAGATAAGAAAAATTCAAAAAAACTTTGAAATCCGACGACTCCTTGAGGTACCTCCCTTGGACCCCCATTTTTTTACTTATTTTTCTCCTCAATGTATAACCCGCAATTTTCAACAGAATTTCATGAAAATCGGCATAACTCTATTATTTGACCAAGAAAAGAGCTCCACTAGTTTTGGTTGAAATCCGACGACTCCTTAAGGTACCGCCCTTGGACCCCCATTTTTTCACTTATTTTTCTTCTCAATGTATAAACCCCAATTTTCAATAGAATTCGATAAAATTTGGCATACATCTATTTTTTGATACAGAAAAAAGCCTTACTAATTTTGGTTGAAATCCGACGACTTTTTGAGGTACCTCCCTTGGACCCCCATTTTTTTACTTATTTTTCTTCTCAATGTATAAACCCCAATTTTCAATAGAATTTGATAAAATTTGGCACATTTCTATTTTTTTATCCTAAAAAAAGCCCTACTAATTTTGGTTGAAATCCGACGACTCCTTGAGGTACCTCCCTTGGACCCCCATTTTTTCACATTTCAATGTATAACCCACAATTTGATAAAATTCGGCACACTTTTATTTTCTGATCTAAAAAAGAGTTCTACGAATTTCGGTTGAAATCCGGTTAAAGCCAATATTTAAATATTTTATTCATTAATTATCATTTCCTTAACTACATCATCCAATTCCGAAACATTTTTATAAGGTTGTCGTCTTAAATTACTTTTATATATGGATCAGAAGACTCAAGTAAACGATGAAAAACATCGGTATTTGTTGCAGTTCTACTGCACTTTCTAGAAAACATTAATCTGTAATTCCTATAATCTTTGTTTCGAGCTTCTTCTGCTTCCTCGGAGAGCATACCAATTGGGAGTACTGCTGCATCTATTATGTCCTTTCCATGTATAAGAATTTTAATTTTTAAGAATTTTTTTGTTTTTTTTTTTTAATTTCTTATGCACTTTTTCCAAATAGCTGTCAATAAATTATTAATAAATTGTTGTTATAAAAGAGCTAATGTTAGGATTAATAACTGCAATTTGATTAAAAACTTAAGCCTGAAGGTATGCAATGGTTTTTTATTATAAGCAATATTCCTGACTTTTTTTTACTAAATTTTGATTTTTTCAAAAGTTTGACAAAAGTTGCTAAATTTTTTTAGCTAATTCGAAAGAAAAGCCTTTTGTCTTTCATTTCATTATACTAAGAGCACGGAGGTAAACCGAGCCAACTGACTTTTTCTCCAACGAAAACTGCCAATGCTAAATTTTATAGGACAATCTTGATGCGCTCATATCTCACAAACTATGTATGCAGTAAACTTTTTTTTTCTTTAAAACAAACACAAGATCTCAGACTTCAATAAAATTCACACCTACATTTTGCCACTTGAAATATCTTCGATACATAAGCCTTTAAATTTCAATAATTTTACCATAAATTTTTGTTTCACGATATTTAGCTGACTTCAACCGATTTTTTCTATATATATGTATATATATCTTAGGAAAAAAATATAGATTTTTCATTGCCAGATTCTTCTCTATCAAATGGCATTATTAGATTTTTGAAAAGTGATAGTCAAAACAGTTAACAGTTTTCTTTGATGATGCCTTGTTTACCCAATTCTAAAATTTGGATTAAATGTTTCGTTTAGTTTAAAAGTTATAACGCTTTTTGCTTCTTCTGTAAAAGAAACTGGAAATGCCGTTACGCCCTTTTGCATTTTAGGTGACGATATGTTCTTTATATGTTTTTATATTGGTTTTAATTGCTTTATATTTGTTGGTGAATTGTTATTTTCTTATATTTGTAGTTTTGTATTTATTTTATTTTTCTGTGTACATGTTTATTAGTTTTGTTAAATTATTTGTTTTATATTATTGCACTTCTTCGGCTTTTTTCGCGATCACAATCACTTTCCTCTCTAACGATATTGCTTTTAATACTTAGTTCGGCTTCGCTGGATCGATAATGGCGGCAGGTAGGGCTCGAACTTAAACAAAAATAAATGTCAGATTTAAAAAAAAAAAAAAACTAAAAATAAAAAAAAATAAACATTTTTTTTCAAATGTTATAATTAACCATAATAAATTTGATTAGAATCACCAGTAGGTGAAAGGGTATCATAAGTTTGTCATTGAGTTTGTATTTTTTTCATTATTTGTCTTAGACCCCATTCAAATTTTGACGTTTGAATCAGAACTTGTATGGAGATATTTTTTTTCAAATTTAGGTACTCATATCCTTCAGTTTTTTCCATTTGATTCCAATAATCGAAATATGAAATATTATTGCGATCGGATAACATTAACCCGTGCCGCCATGACGCTAAAGTTCGAGGTAAAGGTCAATATAAAAGCGATGGAATAAGTTCTTGGATCAAACATATATATTTATTAGCTCATATTCAGCATTTTTTAATCCTTTAGCAAAATTTTATTCAAATGTATCTAATTATTTTTTATATTAGAAAATGGTACATTATTTCCAAGTCGGTTTCAAAACTCATATTTTAATTTTTGAAAAATTTTCTTTAACAAATATTACAATATAGAAATTGTCTTGTTGGTATTCTTAAATATACAAATGGAAAAATATAATTTAAAAAAATGTTGTCAATTTCTTGAACAGTTTCGCCGTAACAGCGTTTTGAACGCGACGATTTTCGTCAAAATGTAATATTTTGTTATTATTTGACAAAATTCTTTTAAAATTTTTTAAAATTTTTTTATAAAGCTATTAATAATTACTAGTGCTTAGAATATGAAAAATGTATGCTTGGTTTTTATTTTTCAAACAAGATAAACTTAAGACTTTCTTACTCGGTTCAAAGGTCACAATTTTAATTTTAATGCTCCATTGTAAAATCACGGAATTTTAATAATTTTGTTGAGAATTTCGGGAAAATGATGAATGGTTTTTACATAAAAGCTATAGTCAAATATGGACCGATTCCTATAAAATTTGATATACTGACCAATAGTTGCATAAAACTTCTCTATTCTAAATTTAGTCGTCATAGCTATTTATTACAATTGTATTAAATTTATCAGCATTAATGTGATTCCCGGCGCAGGGTTATATGGGAGCTCTAACTAAATGTTAGCCGATTTCGCCCGTTTTCAATACACAACTTTCTCAGGATATCGAAAATAGTTTTGTAAAATTTTTTCCCTCTAGCTCTTTTCGTTGAAGCGTTATCGTACTTTTATCTGATAGACAGACGTACATAACCCCCTTTTCTTTTTATATTTTTGTTTTCCCGTAAGTTTTTTATATGGGAGCTATGATCAAATGGTGACCGATTGTAATAAAATTGTTCATAGTGGCTGGAGTTCATATAAGACTTTCTTGCATTAAATTAACTAGCCATAGCTATTATATTATTCAAATTGTTGCCTATAATATATGAAGCGCAGGTATTTAAAGTATACATGTTCCGCGGTTTCGTCTTCGCCAGGACACGCTGGACATCTAGGTGAGTTATCAAGTCTAAATCTGTAAAGGTAGCTCCTGTAAACTTCATGGCCCGACAAAAATTGCGTCAGATTGCAGTTGATATCCTCATGATTTCTGCTAATCCAATTGTTTATAATAGTGTTACGTTTTTCCTTTTAAGGAGTGCTTTTTGTAAACAACCGAAAACAAAATTAAAACACTTTATGTCGTTTTTACAAAGTTATATTTTTCTTAACTTTAGAGTTAATCACTTAAAAACACTTCACAAAATTGCTTTACAAATATTCTTAGTCTTACTGTTCTCTTATACGCGTCTCAATTAAAACTCTTGGGTTTTGGAATCAGTATTAGTTTTTGCTTTTTCCATTCATTACTGGCCATAGCTATTACAGTTTATCATTTATTGGCATTTAAGTGTATTTATGGTAAAATTAAGGCTGTTTCCGTAAGTGTTTTAGTTAAGGCTCTTTTAGTAAAGGCGTTATCGTGCTTTTATCTGATAGACAGACGGACATAAACCCCCTTTTCTTTTTGTATTTTTGTGTTTCCTTAAGTTTTTTATATGGGAGCTATGATCAAATGGTGACCGATTGTAATCAAATTTGACATACTGGCTGGAATTCATATAAGACTTTCTTGCGCTAAATTCACTGGCCATAGCTATTATATTATTCAAATTGTTTCCTATAATATATGAAGCGCCGGTATTTAAAGTATACAGTTTCCGCGGTTTCGTCTTCGCCAGGACACGCTGGACATCTAGGTGAGTTATCAAGTCTAAATCTGTAAAGGTAGCCCTACAAAAATTTGCTTCAGATTGCAGTTGATATCCTCATGATTTCTGCTAATCCAATTGTTTATAATAGTGTTACGTTTTTCCTTTTAAGGAATTCTTTTTGCAAACAACCGAAAACAAAATTAAAACACTTTATGTCGTTTCTACAAAGTTATATTTTTCTTAACTTTAGAGTTAATCACTTAAAAACACTTCACAAAATTGCTTTACAAATATTCTTAGTCTTACTGTTCTCTTATACGCGTCTCAATCAAAACTCTTGGGTTTTGGAATCAGTATTAGTTTGGCTTTTTCCATTCATTACTGGCCATAGCTATTACAGTTTATCATTTATTGGCATTTAAGTGTATTTATGGTAAAATTAAGGCTGTTTCCGTAAGTATTTTAGTTAAGGCTCTTTTAGTAAAGGCGTTATCGTGCTTTTATCTGATAGACAGACGGACATAAACCCCCTTTTCTTTTTGTATTTTTGTGTTTCCTTAAGTTTTTTATATGGGAGCTATGATCAAATGGTGACCGATTGTAATCAAATTTGACATACAGGCTGGAATTCATATAAGACTTTCTTGCGCTAAATTCACTGGCCATAGCTATTATATTATTCAAATTGTTTCCTATAATATATGAAGCGCCGGTATTTAAATTATACATTTTCCGCGGTTTCGTCTTCGCCAGGACACGCTGGACATCTAGGTGAGTTATCAAGTCTAAATCTGTAAAGGTAGCTCCTGTAAACTCCATGGCCCGACAAAAATTGCATCAGATTGTAGTTGATAACCTCATGATTTCTGCTAATCCAATTGTTTATAATAGTGTTACGTTTTTCCTTTTAAGGAGTGCTTTTTGCAAACAACCGAAAACAAAATTAAAACACTTTATGTCGTTTCTACAAAGTTATATTTTTCTTAACTTTAGAGTTAATCACTTAAAAACACTTCACAAAATTGCTTTACAAATATTCTTAGTCTTACTGTTCTCTTATACGCGTCTCAATCAAAACTCTTGGGTTTTGGAATCAGTATTAGTTTTTGCTTTTTCCATTCATTACTGGCCATAGCTATTACAGTTTATCATTTATTGGCATTTAAGTGTATTTATGGTAAAATTAAGGCTGTTTCCGTAAGTGTTTTGTATGGGAGCTATGGCTAAATGTGAAACGATTTCGATGAAATTTTATATGCTGCCTAGGCTAATGTAAATTTTCTATTTACCAATTTTATCATCATAGGCTATTATAATTTGTCATTTATTAGCAAATAAGCACTTAGCCTAGACGAGAATATACGAAAGCTATGGTCAAATTTGAACCAATTTTGCACAATTTTAATACGAAAATTTTCCAAGAAATGAAGAATATTTATACCAACTTTCAGCGACCTATATTCGTTAAGGTTTTATCGTGCCGATAACAGACAGACAGACATACTGACAGACAGACAGACAGACAGACAGACGGACAGACAGACAGACAGACAGACAGACAGACAGACAGACAGACAGACATCGCTTTATACCAACTTTCAGCGACCTATATTCGTTAAGGTTTTATCGTGCCGATAACAGACAGACAGACATACTGACAGACAGACAAAAAGACAGAAAGACAGACAGACAGACAGAAAGACTGATAGACAGACAGACAGACATCGCTCAATAGTCTTAGAATTTCATAAGGATTCACAATATATGTATATCCCTTTTGGTTTTTGAGCCAATATTAAGAAAATTTGAAATTCAATTTTATCGTGCCGACAACAGACAGACATACGGACTTAGAATTTCATAAGGATTCAGAATATATATATCCCTTCTGGTTTCTGAGCCAATATTAAGAAAATTTCAATTTCAATATCCCCCCATTCTTTTTAATGGTGGGTATAAAAACTTGAGTTTAACCTTGAACAGATATGGGGACTTAAAAAGCCCACATTTTTTCTTTAATTTAGGCTTCATTTTTTATTAACTTTGTATAAAAAAAAACCTTTTTTAGTATTTTATTCAAAATTAAATAATAAATTATTAAACATTCTTAATTGTTCCATGAAAAACTAAAAATGTCAAATTTTGACTTTTGACCCCTTTAAGAAAGTGTTAATCTTATACAATTTCGGCAAAAATTTTAGCATATATTTTCCATAGACTGCAAAATAATATACATCAATAATTTAGTTAAATTTAAACATAAGTACATAAGTAAAATTTATAAAGCATCTCCTCAAATTATGACCAAAAATTACATTTTCGTGAAATTCGGCGAATTCAAATAGCAAGTACGGCGAATAAGTATAAGATGCCGACCTTAAATTTTGTGGTTTGATTCCCTTATTTATGTATTTTAACTCCACGAAGAAAAAATTTTAAATTTGTAATATTTGTTGAACGAAATTTTCAAAAAACTAAAAAAGGGAATTTGAAACTGACCTGAAAAAAATATAAAATTTTTCAATATAAAAAAGCAGATAATTTAAATTTAATTTTTACAAAATTTAGTATGGCGGCATGGATTCTCGTGGTCTTAGGTCCATCATATATAAATACAATTTAGTATAGAATAGTCTATCTACCTTTAACCAAAGCTGTACCGATAATTTGACAATAGAGTTTATAATTTTTTGATGTTGCAGTAAAAGAAATATCAGAATAAAAGTCATTATTTTGGAATAGAACTTATGCTGTCATATGGATAATTAATACTTTATGATGTTTAATAATAATGGCTTGTACGTGAGACTTATCAAAACTATTATAAATCTTGACAGATATTACGGATATATGCAATTCTTAACACTTAAAATAATTATTATAATTAAATATTTAAAATCTTTGAGACATTTAAAAATATTTCTTATGGTTCTATATTTCCAGACTCTGATTATAGAGGATTTAAATTTTATAGAATTTTTGTATAAGGAAGAATACGCAAAAAATGTCATGCTTTATTTTCCTCTTTAAAAAAAAGTTGCCTGAGTGTATGCAATGGATATCGTGCAAAGTCCCATAAGGAAAATATCCATTTGCTGTTGGCAAAAAAGGTGAGAGAGTGTACAATTTGAAAAAGGACCTACAAACTAATTCTGTCCATAAATGATTGATTTAGCAGAACTCTCGCAGAGATCAACTACAACCTGACGCAGTTTTTGTCAGATTATGAAAAGATATCTTTTTAAACCCCCCGTCAAAAAGAATTGAGATTGTCATTCCGTTTGTAACTTCCTTAAAATGGGCTCAAAAACTAAAGTTGATGAATAACTCCTACTTGCTTAGGAAAATCCATTTGTTTCCTCTTTGCGGGTTCTTTCTGCTTGTAGAAGCAACTTGTTAATGACGTCTTCAAATCTTTTTATTAATTCCCAGTTACTTTTCGAAAAAAGCATAACCTCTACTACTTCACAAATTTGCTTTTCAAATATTTTTAGTCTCACTGTTCTCTTATACGCGTCTCAATTAAAACTCTGCCACGATATCACTTCGTCAGCCTTTTATATTGGCCTATTTGATTGGAGCTCACCTAACATTTCTCCAGATTTTGGAATCAGTATGAGTTTTTGCTTCTTCCATTCATTATGGAAAGTTCCATCTTTTAGGCATCTTGTAAATATGCTACCGAACAGTTGTGTTGTAGTTTTAAGAGCGAGCTTTAGAGCTGAATTTTGAACTGAATCCAAACCAGGAGCCTTATTGTCTCCTATCCAGAAACACAGGTCTAGGATTTCTCTTTTCGGATACTTGTGCGTATGGTAAAGTTTCTCCCGAGGCAGAGTTATTTTCCACGTAGCGATTTCCCTGTGGGAACAAGATTTTTACTATGTTATCAAGCAGCTAAGGGCATATAATTTGTGCTGATTTTTCCTTGCGTGAAATCACTTTTCGGTAAACATTACCCCATGGATTTGAGTCTGTTTTTTTGCAAAGTTTTGGTACGGCTTTCTGAGGGCTTTTCCTACACTGTTGATACAGTTCTTTGCAAGAGATCCAGCCTTGATCTACTGCGTTGGTATATTCTTATAGCTTTAGGGCATTCTTTTCTATGTTGGGCTATGCTGTCGTTCAAACAATAGTTTTATTTTCTTTTGTTGGTATGCTACGCCTTGGCATTCCTCAGCCCTTTCAAGCTACGGCCCACGCATATAAATATCCGACTATAGCTGGTCCATGGAGTTGTCTGTCTGTTTGTCTGTCTGTCGGTCTATCTGTCGGTCTATCTGTCTGTCTGTTTCTCTCTCTGTCTGTTTGTCTGTCTGTCTGTTTCTCTCTCTGTCTGTTTGTCTGTCTGTCTGTCTGTCTGTCTGTCTATCTGTCTGTCTGTCTGTCTGTCTGTCTGTCTGTCTGTCTGTCTGTCTGTCTGTTTGTTTGTCTGTCTGTCTGTCTGTCTGTCCGTCTGTCTGTCTGTCTGTCTGTCTGTCTGTCTGTCTGTCTGTCTGTCTGTCTGTCTGTCTGTCTGTCTGTTTGTCTGTCTGTCTGTCTGTCTGTCTGTCTGTCTGTCTGTCTGTCTGTTTGTCTGTCTGTCTGTCTGTCTGTATGTCTGTCTGTCTGTTTGTCTGTCTGTCTGTCTGTCTGTCTGTCTGTCTGTCTGTCTGTCTGTCTGTCTGTCTGTCTGTCTGTCTGTCTGTCTGTCTGTTTGTCTGTCTGTCTGTCTGTCTGTCTATCTGTCTGTCTGTCTGTCTGTCTGTTTGTTTGTCTGTATGTTTCTCTGTCTGTCTGTCTGTCTGTATGTTTCTCTGTCTGTCTGTCCGTCTGTCTGTCTGTCAGTCTTTCTGTGTGTCTGTCTTTCTGTATGTCTGTCTGTCTTTCTTTCTGTGTCTCTGTCTATCTGTCTGTCTTTCTGTTTGTATATCTGTCTGCCTGTCGGTACGATAGGGCCTGGCAATAATATTCTTAATAATATTCGGCCTTAACAGGTTGAAAATAACGGCCATTGAAAGAAATAATTGAAGTCAAAAATGAAGTTAAAAGCGATAGAAGGAACATTTTCAAATACCCCAGGTATTTCAAAAAAGCCATAAACAACCGGCCGATAAATTTAAACGAGAAAAAATTAATCCGAAATCCAAGAATGTTGCAGAATTCCTTCAGTAGAACATCAAAAGGATTTATTCAAAATTTATCTATTTACAGTTCACGATACAAGACTACATATTTTGATCTAAACTGGAGCCAAATCGCCGCCTTCGATATCGAACTTAAATTCAAAGTATTAAGCAATTATTGTGTAGCATACCTTAGGAATTTTTAAAATAATTTATTTTGCTTAAATTTTAATAAAATTTGATATCTAAGCATATCCATTTGTTTGTTTTAACATTTAGTTTAAATGAAATTCTTTTCTATCAGAGAACTTTTGACAAATAACTTCCAATGTAGTGAACCTTATATGGTTATATACTATTAAAATTGTCCTAAAAGTATGCTACACAAATGTTTCTGAAATATTTTGCATTTCAATCGATATCGAATGCGGCAATTCGGCCCCTAGACTATAAGTATCCGTCAACTATACTAGACTAGATCAGTCGCCGACTATCTTTGCACAAAATGGGTTCTTTGATTCTTTTTTCAAGATTTTTTTATTTCCAAAATTGTTCTTTTATTCAATATTTATTCAACTTATCCCAAAAGACTCAAAGATGAATTTCCGGCTCTTAAGATCTCCAAAACACCACCGAGGGTACCTTGTAATTGGGAAATATCCAGACCAACATTCTCCTTATTTCCCTTGCCCTTCTGGGAGGTATTAGCTTCAGCTGCAAAAATATATAACAATATAAATGATTTCGTAAATAATTTTTAATTAGAAGTACATACCTATTTGCACTGATTGGACCTCGTCAATAGGATTCGCTTGAGTTAAAGCAAAAAGTAGGACAAGTGTAAGCAAAATTACTTTAAATTGCATTTTTTGGTCTATAACAAGTTTTTTCACCTCTGCACTATTTAAACTAATTTACCGGCTTTTTATAGAAAAACTTTAGTTTGTAATAAACATTTTTAGTTGCAAACACGTTTCTCGATTTGTTATTATTTTGATTTTGAATTTATCTTAATTAAAATCTTTATGTATATAAACTTTTTTAGTACGTGCTTTAGTACCGAAATTTTTTATACTGTCGATCTTTTAGTTTTTTATATAAAATGTTTGACTTTTTCTGGGATTTATCTTAAAACGTCTTGGACACTTGACGTCTTTGTTTGTGTATCTGAACTTTTAAAATGCGATATCGAACGTTGTGGCTTTTTGTAGCCCTGGGATTTGCTTTAATATTGGCTAGGCCTAATGATGGTGAGTACAAATATTAGTTTAAGACGAAGACTAAACTTTGGATCTATATTTAAAGTAATCGTTGTCTGTTTATAGTCGACGACAATAATCGACTGTCTATATTCGGTGATTATAATCGTCTGCTATAACCGACGACTATAAACGTCTGTATAAAGCCGAAAACTAGAATTGTTTGTTTTTAGTCGATAATTATAATTGACGATTATAATCGTCTGTTAATAGTCAGCGACTATAATCGTCTGCATAAAACTGAAAACTATAATCGTCTGATCATACTCGATAACTATAATCGTCTGTTTACAGTCGATGACTATAATCGCTTGTCTACAATCGACGGAGATTATAGTCTGTCTTTTATAATCACCGACTATGATCGTATGTCTATAGTCGACGATTATAATTGTCTGTCTATAGTCGACGACTATAATCGTCTGTCAATAGTTGACGATTATAACCGTCTGTCTATAGTCGACGATTATAATCGTCTGTCTATAGTCGAGGATTATAAATGTCTGTCTATAGTTGACGACTATAATCGTCTGTCTATAGTCGATGACTATAATCGTCTGTATAAAGCCGAAAACTATAATCGTCTGATCATACTCGATAACTATAATCGTCTGTTTATAGTCGATGACTATAATCGCTTGTCTACAATCGATAGCGATTATAGTCTGTCTTCTATAATCATCGACTGCGATCGTCTCTCGTCTGTCAATAGTCGACGATTATAATCGTCTGTCTATAGTCGATGATTATAATCGTCTGTCTATATTCGACGATTTTTATCGTCTGTCTAAGCCGAAAACTATAATCGCTTGTCTATAATCGAAGGCGATTATAGACTGTGTTAATCATTGACTATAATCGTCTGTCTATAGTCGACGACTTTAATCGTCTGTCTATAGTCGGCGATTATAATCGTCTGTCTGTAGTCGACGAATATTATCGTCTGCCTATAGTCGACGATTATAAACGTTTGTCTATAGTCGACGATTATAATCGTCCGTCTAAGCCGAAAACTATAATCGTTTGATCATAGTCGATAACTATAATCGTCTGTTTATAGTCGATGACTATAATCGCTTCTCTATAATCGATGGCGATTATAGTCTGTCTTCTATAATCACCGACTATAATCGTCTGTCTATAGTCGACGATTATAATCGTCTGTCTATAGTCGACGATTATAATCGTCTGTCTATAGTCGACGATTATAATCGTCTATCTATAGTCGACGATTATAATCCTCTGTCTATAGTCGACGATTATAATCGTCTGTCTATAGTCGACGACTATAATCGTCTGTATAAAGCCGAAATCTATAATCGCCTGATCATAGTGCATGACTATAATCGTCTGTTTATAGTCGATAACTGTAATCGCTTTTCTATTAAATACGGCGATTATAGTCTATCTTCTATAATCACCGACGAAGTTTTATCGCTTACTATATTTCCATAAATTGTAATCAAATTTTCCACAAAGCTCCTGAAGAAGATGATGACTTGGACTCCATAAGAGCTGCCTTAGCACAGGCCGGTGTAATTGTTGATGGCGAAACTGAACTATCTAACGGTCAAGGAGAAAGTGATATAAATATCGTAAACGCCGCCAAAACATTGGGAAATTTGTGGGGCTCTATACTCGATGCGGGCCTGACAGGCTTAAACTTCCCCATAACTAATAAAGCTGGTGTAATGTGGCAAACTAAGGCAGCCTTTCTACAAGCTCTTTTAGATAAAGGAGCCTTAAGGGCTCTACGTTTTCCCCTTAACGATGCCAATGGACTGATTCTACAAAACAAACAAGCTTTTATTGAAGCTCTTTTGAACATTAACTTTACGAAAACCCTACAATTTCCCTTAGCCGATGCCAGCGGTAAGATAGTTTTTGCAGATGCTTCGGCTTTGTTGGCAGCATTATTTGATGTAAAAGCTTTGGCGGGTTTGGAATTTCCTCTTACCAATACAGCGGGAAAAGTGTATGGCAATATCAGAGATGTTTTGAAAGTATTGACGGCTGTACAGAGAATAGATCAGGCCTTGGGAGGAGCTTTAGGCTTTGGCTTAGGTATGTAATAAAAAATAAAATTTATTACAGATATTTTTCCAATAATTTTAAATTTTCTTTTGTTTCTTTAAAAGGCGGTTCCAGTTCTGTTGCCATAGATGTTAAATCTTTAGACTCGAATTATTTTAATAACAATGATGACAATTTAGATGAACTTATCGATCTACTTATAAAGGGTGGAGCAATTTTGCATGATGAAGATAATGTGCCAAATCTTGATATTTCGGGTATACCATATCGAGGACCTATTGAAAACGATACTGTAGCTGAAGTCCAAGCCAATATAGGCTTTTTGTTGCTTAGTGAAGCCCCTACTCTAAGTTTTCCCCTTCCCGATATAAACGGCAAAAATTTGAGAAATAAACTGGATCTATTTATAGATATGGCTACCGATGAAGCTTTGAATGCCTTAAACTTCCCCTTAACCGATAGCAAATTCTTTAAAATTAAGACTGGAGCCGATTATATGCGTATCAAATTCGATCATTGTTATCGTTACTTCAAGTTTCC
Organism: Stomorhina lunata; assembly: GCA_933228675.1. Classification (NCBI taxonomy): domain Eukaryota; kingdom Metazoa; phylum Arthropoda; class Insecta; order Diptera; family Rhiniidae; genus Stomorhina; species Stomorhina lunata. The sequence continues at coordinate 18,289,357 of OW121743.1, forward strand.
CATGACCAATAATGATGGCCAGATATTTAAGGACAAATTAGATATGTTGAGTGCTCAAGTAAAAGGCAGTGATATAGCCGAACTAAGCTTTCCCCTAACCGATGGCAAACGGGGCAGGATTAACGATATTAACTTCTTCATAAAAGCTCTAATGGATAACACCTTAAACTATCCCCTAACAGATCAAAGGGGTCAAGTTGTAAAGGATATAGTTCAAGTAATTCTTACCATATTTAATAACGATGTTTTGGCCACTTTAAAGCTGCCTATAACCGATGCAAATGGTCATGTTTTTAAAAACACAGTGGAACTAGGTTTACCCATGTCTAACAGTGCTATAGATGCCTTTAACTTTCCCTTGACGAATGTCAGAGGCAAAGTATTTAAGGATGTTAACGATATAATCAAAACCCTAATCGATGCTGTAGTAGCTCCAGCAGAAATAGCTGAAAAGGCTGGGGAGCTTTTAGGGGAAGTCATAGAAATCCCAGATATCTCTGGCATCCCAGATCGAGGACCTATAGCTAATGACTCCATTGCCGATGTTGAAGCCAATATTGGTTTCTTGCTTCTCAGTCAAGCGCCTACTTTGGGTTTTCCAGTACCGGATACAAGTGGCAACAATTTAAGAAATAAAGTGGATCTTTTTATAGCCATGGCTCGTGATGTTGCTTTGGAAGCTTTGAAGTTCCCCCTAGTTGATAGAAAATTTAAGACGATCAAGAGTAGACCTGATTTTATGCGCATTATCTTTGATAACTGCTATCGTTACCTCAAATTTCCCCTAATCAATAAAGACCGTAAGGTTTTTAAAGACAAAGTGGATCTGGTAGATGGCCAAGTGAAAGGCAGCGACATAGCAAAGCTAAAATTCCCGTTAACCGATAGCAAAAGGGGCAGAATCAACGATATAAATTTCTTCATAAAAGGTTTGCTGGATGACACCTTAAACTATCCCCTAACAGATCAAAGGGGTCAAGTTATAAAGGATATAGTTCAAGTTATTAGAACTATATTCAGTGACGAAGCTTTGACTACTTTAAAGGTCCCTATGACCGAAGCAAATGGTTATGTTTTGAAGACAACAGTGGATCTATTTTTACCAATGCCTAACAGTGCTTTAGATGCTTTTGACTTCCCCCTGACGAATGCCGAAGGCAGTGTTCTGAAAGATGTTAATGATATACTCAAGACCTTGGTCAATGTTGTAGTCACTCCAGAAGAAATAGCCGAAAATGCAGCTGAACTCTTAGATGATCTTCCAGAAATACCTGATATCACAGGCATCCCAGATCGAGGACCTATAGCTAATGACTCCATTGCCGATGTTGAAGCCAACATTGGTTTCTTGCTTCTCAGTCAAGCGCCCACTTTAGGATTCCCTGTGCCAGATACAAGTGGTAATAATTTGAAAAACAAAGTGGATCTTTTTATAGCCATGGCTCGTGATGTTGCTTTGGAAGCTTTGAAGTTCCCCCTTATTGATAGAAAATTAAAGACGATCGAGAGTAGACCTGATTTCATGCGCATTATCTTTGATAACTGCTATCATTACCTCAAATTTCCCTTAATCAATAATGACCGTAAGGTTTTTAAAGACAAAGTGGATCTGGTAGATGGCCAAGTGAAAGGCAGCGACATAGCAAAGCTAAAATTCCCCTTAACTGATAGCAAACGGGGCAGGGTTAACGATATAAATTTCTTCATAAAAGGTTTGCTGGATGACACCTTAAACTATCCCCTAACAGATCAAAGGGGTCAAGTTATAAAGGATATAGTTCAAGTTATTAGAACTATATTCAGTGACGAAGCCTTGACTACTTTAAAGGTCCCTATGACCGAAGCAAATGGCTATGTTTTAAAGACAACAGTGGATCTATTTTTACCAATGCCTAACAGTGCTTTAGATGCTTTTGACTTCCCCCTGACGAATGCCGAAGGCAGTGTTCTGAAAGATGTTAATGATATACTCAAAACCTTGGTCAATGTGGTAGTAACTCCAGAAGAAATAGCCGAAAATGCAGCTGAACTCTTAGATGATCTTCCAGAAATACCTGATATCACTGGCATCCCCGATCGAGGACCTATAGCTAATGAAACCGTTGCCGATGTTGAAGCCAACATTGGTTTCTTGCTTCTCAGTCAAGCGCCTACTTTAGGTTTCCCCGTACCGGATACAAGTGGCATCAATTTGAGGAATAAGGTGGATCTTTTCATAGCCATGGCACGTGACTTTGCCTTGGAAGCTTTGAAATTTCCTCTTGTTGATAGAAAATTAAAGACGATCAAAAGTAGGCCCGATTTTATGCGCATTATATTCGATAACTGCTACCATTACCTTAAGTTTCCCTTAATCAATAGAGACCGTAAGGTTTTTAAAGACAAAGTGGATCTGGTAGATGGCCAAGTGAAAGGCAGCGACATAGCAAAACTAAAGTTCCCGTTAACCGATAGCAAAAGGGGTAGAGTTAGCGATATAAATTTCTTCATAAAAGGTTTGCTGGATAATACCTTAAACTATCCCCTTACAGATCAAAGGGGTCAAGTTATAAAGGATATAGTTCAAGTGATTAGAACCATATTTAGTGACGAGGCCTTGACTACCTTGAGGGTCCCTATTACCGATGCAAATGGTCATGTTTTGAAGACAACAGTGGACCTATTTTTACCCATGCCTAACAGTGCATTAGATGCTTTTGACTTCCCCTTGACGAATGCCGAAGGCAGTGTTCTGAAAGATGTTAATGATATACTGAAGACCTTGGTCAATGTTGTAGTTACTCCAGAAGAAATAGCCGAAAATGCAGCTGAACTCTTAGATTTTCCAGAATTCCCCGATGACTCTGGCATTCCCGATCGAGGACCTATAGCTAATGACTCCGTTGCCGAAGTTCAGGACAACATTGGGTTCTTGCTTCTCAGTCAAGCGCCTACTTTAGGTTTCCCCGTACCGGATACAAGTGGCATCAATTTGAGAAATAAGGTGGATCTTTTCATAGCCATGGCACGTGACTTTGCTTTGGAAGCTTTAAAATTTCCTCTTGTTGATAGAAAATTTAAGACGATCAAAAGTAGGCCCGATTTTATGCGCATTATATTCGATAACTGCTACCATTACCTTAAGTTTCCCTTAATCAATAGAGACCGTAAGGTTTTTAAAGACAAAGTGGATTTGGTAGATGGCCAAGTGAAAGGCAGCGACATAGCAAAGCTAAAGTTCCCGTTAACCGATAGCAAAAGGGGTAGAGTTAGCGATATAAGTTTCTTCATAAAAGGTTTGCTGGATAATACCTTAAACTATCCCCTTATAGATCAAAGGGGTCAAGTTATAAAGGATATAGTTCAAGTGATTAGAACCATATTTAGTGACGAGGCCTTGACTACCTTGAGGGTCCCTATTACCGATGCAAATGGTCATGTTTTGAAGACAACAGTGGACCTATTTTTACCCATGCCTAACAGTGCATTAGATGCTTTTGACTTCCCCTTGACGAATGCCGAAGGCAGTGTTCTGAAAGATGTTAATGATATACTGAAGACCTTGGTCAATGTTGTAGTTACTCCAGAAGAAATAGCCGAAAATGCAGCTGAACTCTTAGATTTTCCAGAATTCCCCGATGACTCTGGCATTCCCGATCGAGGACCTATAGCTAATGACTCCGTTGCCGAAGTTCAGGACAACATTGGGTTCTTGCTTCTCAGTCAAGCTCCTACTTTAGAGTTCCCCGTACCTGACACAAGTGGCAACAATTTAAAGAATAAAGTGGATCTATTTATGGCCATGTCTCGTGATGTTGCCTTAGAAGCTTTAAAATTCCCTCTAATAGATGGCAAGTTCAAAAGGATTAATAGCCGACCAGATTTCATGCGCATACTATTCGATAATTGCTATCGTTACCTTAAGTTTCCCTTAAGAAATAATGATGGTAAGGTTTTCAAAAACAAAGTGGATCTGATAGATGGTCAAGTTAAAGGCAGCGATATAGCGAAGCTAAAATTCCCCTTAACTGATAGCAAACGGGCCAGGGTTAACGACATAAATTTCTTCATAAAAGGTTTGATTGACGACACCTTAAACTATCCCCTAACAGATCAAAGGGGTCAAGTTGTTAAAGATTTAGTTCAGGTGATTAGAGCTATATTTAATGACGAAGCTTTGACTACCTTAAAGCTCCCTATAACCGAGGAAACTGGTCATATTTTGAAGACAACAGTAGACCTCTTTTTACCCATGCCTAACAGTGGTTTGGATGCATTGGACTTTCCCATGACTAATGTTCAGGGCAAAGTATTAAAGGATGTAAACGATATAATTAAGACCGTGGTAAATGTTGTTGTTCTTCCTTCCGAAATAGCCGAAAGTGCTGCCGAACTCTTGCAGGAACCTTCATCTTCACCCAGTAACACTGTGGAAGAAATTGAGTTCAACATTGGAGATTTACTGCTTACCAATAATCCTGTTTTCGATTTTCCCTTACCGGATAGGAACGGTATGACCTTGCAAGATAAGGTGGCTTTGTTTGTGGCCATGGCCCAAGATAATGCCCTAGCAACCTTAAACTTTCCTCTAATAGATGGCAACAGGTTTTCTATTCAGAATGGAGCTGAATATTTTAGAATTGTATTCAAAAATCACTACAATACGCTATTGTTTCCCTTGACTAATACAAAAGGTGAAGTGTTTAAAAATCGATTGGATCTCGTGGGTGCCCAGGTAAAAGGCAGTCCTCTGGCAAAATTAAAATTTCCCTTAACTGATAGTAAGGGAGGTCGGGTAAGAGATCTAGAGGCATTTATACAAGGTTTGGTAAACGATAGTCTTAACTTTCCACTCACTGATCAAAATGGTAAGAACATAAAGGATTTGGTCCAGGTGGTGAGAATAATATACAGTGGTAAAGTTTTGAGTACTTTAAAATTACCTCTCACCGATAGAAATGGTCAGGTCTACAAAATGCCTGTGGATTTATTGTTACCTATGATCAATAGCGGTTTGGCAGCCTTAAAGTTCCCCATGACTAATTCCAGGGGCAAAGTTTTCCGGAATGTCAATGATGTCTTCAAGTTGTTGGTAAATGCTGTAATAACGCCTCAAGAAATCACCGAAAATATAAAGCAGGTCTTAAATCGTACTAAAACCGAGGGTCTTTTGGAGGCAGCCAAACAGGCCTTATTGGATGTTCAGAATTCTTTGGGTGCTTTAATCTTGAGTAATGTCTCTCTTATTACATTCCCAGTTACCGATAAAGAGGGCAATATATTAAATGATAAAATCGAACTGTTGCTGGATCTGATTGTCAAGAAGACCTTAGAAAGCCTAAACTTTCCCCTAATCGATAACGAGGGTCTCAGAATAAGAACTGAGGATGATTTATTAAAGAAAATATTTGATAATGTCTTTAGTAACCTAAAGTTCCCCTTAATTACTAAAACGGGCCTTAAAATCAACAATAAAGCTGAACTCTTGGATGCCTTTTTCAATGGAAGTCCCCTCAAGCAACTTAAATTTCCCTTAAATGGCGCCCAGGGTCAAAAGCTCAATAATAAATCAGCTTTTCTACAAACATTTATAAACGATGGCTTGGCCTTCCCTCTAAGCGATAGTTCACCGGGAGTTTTGAAAGTCTTAAAGGGACTACCAGATTTGTGGAATTTAATATTTGGTAGTCAAGCTTTGGGCTCTTTAGACTATCCCATAACCCAGACAAATGGTCCAGTTATAAGGAATAAAGTACAGCTTTTCTTGGCCATGACCAATAGTGGTTTGGATAACCTGAATTATCCCATCTCTAGTAACTTAGATCAATCCTATCCAGATAAAAATGCGGGCATCAATGTTTTGCTGCGTGTAGTCTTAAGTCCCTCAGAATTGGCCAGAATGGCAGGAGATGTTTTGAAAAAGAGCAAGGATTTGGTTTGGAATATCTTGGGTAATAAGCCCAAGGATGTGCCGAATTTTAATAAAACAATAGAAGGCATAGAAGATAATATTGGTGATTTGCTGCTTACTAATGAACCTGTCCTTAATTTTCCCCTAACCAGTACCTCCGGTAGAAGCTTAAGAGATAAAATAGATCTTTTCATGAATATGATAGAGGATAATGCTTTAGATGCCTTAAGATTTCCCTTAACGGATGCAGATGGTTCCCCAATAAAAGATCAATCGGCTATATTACGCATTGTCTTCGATAATTGCTACAATGATTTGGTGTTTCCCCTTACGACAAAGATAGGAGATAACTGGACAAACAAAACTGAACTCTGTCGGTGTCAAATTGATCGCAGTGTCTTAAAAAGCTTACAATATCCCTTAAGAGATGTAAATGGAGACTTGGTGGAGGATAAAAACTCATTCCTTTCTGGCTTAATTAATGACACCCTAAACTTTCCTCTTACCGATAATGCCGATGTGGTGTTGAAGGACTTGGTTCAGGTTTTAAGACTTATATTTGATGGTGATACTTTGGGCTCATTAAGCTACCCTATAACACAAGGGAATGGTCAGCTTCTTAAGACCAAAGTAGATCTTATCGTATCTAATGCCAACAGCGGTACGGCGGCCTTAAGATTTCCTATGATTAATAGCCAGGGAAGGGAATTTGAGGATATCAATGATATGATGAAGGCCTTAATAGATGTTGTAGTACCGCCCGAAGAATTGGTCTTAAAGATTATCAAGGATTCGGATATTTTATTGGGTAAGTAAGATGTTCTTGAGCATCAAATTTAAGTCTTTAATTGTTCCTTCCTTTCTTGTTTTTACAGAGGATGATCAATTCCTTCCCATAACCAAAAAGTTGGCTCAGCTATGCACCTTTAGCGAATGTGGTACAACTGTTTTTGCCCAAAAGTTTAAGAGAGCTCAACTTTTAAATGGTATTTTAAATTTGCTCAGTGATATTGTGGACTTAAGTAACTGCAATAATTTTGCCAATTTGAAGCTGGAACTTCAGAAATATAATCAACAGGATAGTTCATTTACTTAAAGCAAGAATAACTATTTTTAAAATTTGTTAAGTTTAATAAAAAATGCTAAAAAAAATTTAGAATCTTAAATTTCTTGAGATATATTTCTCAGCTCTGCATGCTCCATTGTTAGGTCTTCTTTTAAATTTCTTCCGGCATCGTTCTTCCATCCACAAACTTTCACACGACTTTATCTATATTCTTTAGCTTTAGTTCAGTCTAGCTCGGTTAGTCAACCCTAAGAATTGTAATTTCTTATTCGTGAACTATGTTAACTTGATCTTTCAGATTCAGATTAGAAAAAGACGAATAGTCTTTAATTTCTTATTCGTGAACTATGTTAACTTGATCTTTCAGATTCAGATTAGAAAAAGACGAATAGTCTACTATTACTCGATCTAACTACGCGGAAAAGGCGTGTCTACATTATTACAACGGCTATAAAACTATCTAAAATAACTCGAGCATAACGAGACTCTATTTTAGATTTAGATCGTCCTCTTCCTGCTCAAATTATCAAAATGCGGCCCTTTGTTAGCTCTTCTTTTATATACCGTTCTTCATTTTACTTCCAGCTGCAAACTTTATCTTGAAACTATCGTAATTCCTAACTTTAGTTCAATCTGTCCCGACCCTAGGAAATGTAAATTCTTGTGCTTAAATTATGTCATCTTGCCTTTTCAGATTCGAATTTAAAAGAAACGGAAAGTTTACTCTTAATTAGTCCAACTGCTGTAAAACTATCTAAAAGAACTAGAGCATAACTACACTAAAACTTAACTTACTTTAATTATGGGTTTGAGAGGAAGAGATACTAAATATAGATGTACAACTTCGTCACATCATCTTTTCTGCATCTCGACATTCCAAAAACTCCGATGGGTTCAAGAAAGTCAAATACTCTAAAACTCAACTCCTATTCTTAGGTTGAAAAGTAGCTCTGGTAAATTCTTATGCTTTTTATAGTGGAGAAAGCCGACAAAACAAGTTGAGTTCCACAACATAATCTTGACACCATCATTCTTCTTCGTCGGGTGAAAAAGCTTGATCACAAGATTTGATTTTACGGAAACTCTTCTCATCCTATTGGAAAGGCAACGAAAAGTCGAACAAACGAGATTAGAATCCCAAATATATCTCAACACCATAATTTTTCTTTGTCGGAAGGAAAAGTTTGATCGCTAAATTTATTATTAAAGAAACTCCTCTCATCCTACTAGAAAGGCAACGAAAGTCGACCATTCTAACTTAGATCCCCAAACATAATCTCGACACCATAATTTTTCTTTGTCGGAAGAAAAAGTTTAATGACTAAAGGCAACGAAAAGACGACTAAACGAATTTAGATCCACGGTTCTCATCGTGATGCTCAGAAGATCCTACTTTGTTTGAGGATAGTTAAACTAATAAATTTTTCCCCATCATCCTTCGATGGGTTAAAGAAAGTCAAATATGTAGTCCAAAACCCAACCCCTATTCTTAGGTTGAAAAGTAGCTCTGATAAATTCTAATGCTTTTTACAGTAAAGAAATTCGACGAAAGGCGTTGAGATCTCCAAACGTAATCTTAACACCATCATTCTTTTTCGTCGGGTGAAAAAGCTTTTATTTTACGAGAAATTCTCTCATGCTATTGGAAAGGCATTGGAAAGTCGACCAAACGAGATTAGATTCCCGAACTTTATCTCCACACCATAATTCTTTTTTGTCGGAAGAAAAAGTTTGATCGCTAAATTTATTATTAAGGAAACTCCTCTCATCCTATTAGAAGTTCAACGAAAGTCGACCATACAAATTTTGATCCCCAAACAATAACTTTTCTTTGCCAAAAGAAAAAGTTTAATCACTAAAGTCAAGGGAAAGACGACTTAACGAGTTTAGATCCGCGATTCTCATCATTATCCTCAGAAGATCCTACTTTGTTTGAGTATAGTGAAACTAACAATTCTTATTCCTCATCATCCTTCGATGGGATAAAGAAAGTCAAATAGTCTAAAACCCAACCTCATATTCTTAGGTTCAAAAGTAGCAATTCTCAAGTTTTTTACAGTGGAGATCAAAATGCATCGGTTTGTTTCTGCAGAATACCATAACTGAGAGTTTCGCTTCAACGGAAAGTTGGATAATTCCTTTGCTTTAGTTATAGTTTGAAATGATTGAAAAGTGAAGTAGCCTGAATAAATTTTCATCGAAATAAGTCAAAAGAAGGTTTTATTTTTTATGAGCATTTGACTATGAGAAATAATCTGGCAAAGTGTGGGTCGAGGTTGTTCTCTGTTGACCAAAAACACGAACATATTGATGATTCTAAGCAATTTTAAATTAGATGAACTCGACTTCAAATTGTTCCATCATCTACTATAGAATTGGCTACCACCGACTACTGGCTGTTCTCAGACGTCAAAGAAATGATCGCCAGTAAAAAATTTCGCAGGAATTAGGTTATAGCTAAAGCTAAGACCATTTATGAGACAAAAGATAATTCGTTGTGCCAAAAGGTTATTGAAATACTACAGCTACGCTCCAGCGCGCTGGAGTGATTACGTTGCTCTTATTGGAGATTACGTTGAGTTAGTCAAAACATATTTACTACAATTCAAAATATACTTACGACAAATATTCGTTTACATTCTTAAGATTTCATTCGAAATTATCGTAGTTCTCTTTGCTACGTGCTTTAGTATTGAAATTTAACTGATAGTTTTTTAACTAATTTTCTCATATATAAACTTCAAAAAGTTGTTAGGTTTTAGTGCATAACGTGTTTACCACTCGTGTGTTTGAAAAAAATGAGGTTTCTAGTGGCTTTGCTATTAGTAAGCCTAGGTTGTACCCTGGTGTTTGCTGGACCGGATGTGGATAGAGTTTCCAATACTCAAATAGGTGAGTAATTGAAGCAAGGTTTAAGAGTGGTGAAACTAGTTTGGATAGTTATGGAATAGAAGTAATTATAGAAAACAGTCAGTAGGTCTGGGAAGTACACATTGATCTAGGGAAGTACAAATTGATCGCGAGATGAGGTTCTGGAGGGTGGTAGTTTTGGAAGGCGGCAGTGTTTAATTCAAATATTTGAAAGTATGTATTTGACTTTCGAATTCTTATGAAACATGCATTTCAATCTTATTTTCCTTTCATTCCTATTCGTAAGTCACTCTTCAGGCTCCAGAAGCTCTTACGCACAAAGTTCTTTACTTGCTATTGTGATACAGAGATTCGCCACTCACTCAAGAGTGTAAGAACATGATGCAATACCTTACTCTTCCAGTTAATGTTCGGGCTCCTGGAGATTTTCTTTACAAAGGTCTTTGCTTTATTGTAGGATGACGAAATTTCTCATGCTTCCAAGTGGTTCAGAAAAGTGCGAGACTGTAAACTCTTCTGGACACTCTTTAGGCACGTCTTTTGGGCTTCTCTAAAATTTGGAATTCCAGAGACTGGAGAAACACTCGCCATCCAGTATAAATACTATATGCCAAAGGCCTTTATCAATCGCAAGCAATCTACCTTCCACTTCTCAACATCCAGATCCTCCTGACGCCATATCTTACGACCATGTCGCTAAAGGCTGGCAACTGCATAAGAACTTGAAAATACACAGAAGATGTTGTGTTTTCAACGATGGTTACTCAACTTGTTCTTTGTAATGGAGTTCCAGAGACTATAAAGACACTCGACATACAGTATAAATAAGTGATACGACCACCAACTGCCTCATCCAATCGAACAAGTAGTAGAAAATTGCCAACATCCAGATCCTTCTGACACCACATTTTACGAACTTTTCTTCAAATGCGATGACTTTGATAATACTCTGGGATCAGCCTTAAGTAAGACAAATGGAAGCTGAAGCCGTCAACTGCATGAGGACTTGAAAATACGCAGAAGTTACTGCGTTTTCAATAATAGATACTCAACTTGTTGTTTGGAATGGTGCTTTTTTGGAGTTCCAGAGACTAGATAGGTACTTGACATACAGAATAAATAAACGTTAAGAGCTCCATTTGTCTTGAACAATTGATCAATTTTTCACTTCCCAACATCCAAATCCTCCTGACGCCATATCTGACGAACTTTTCCCCAAGACAAAGCATTTTATACCTTCCAAGAATCAGCCTGTAGTATGACAGGTTGTAGCTGATGCTGGCAACTGTATGAGGACTTGAAAATATATAGAAGATGTTGAGTTTTTAACGATAGATACTCATCTTGTTCTTTGTTATGGTGCTACTCCTCATCCAATTTTCCACTTCCCAACATCCAGATCCTCCTGATATTGTCTCCCAAGGGCAATTACTTTTACATCTTTCTAGAATTTGCTAAAACTGTATGACTTGTAGCATCCCAACATCCAGATCCTCCTGACATTATCCTATAGTGAGACAGATTGCGGCATCAGCCACAACTGCATGCATACTTGAAAATATACAGATGATGTTGCGTTTACAATGTAGATACTCAAATTGTTCTTTGGAATGATGCTTCTTTTGAGTTCCAGAAACTAATTAGGCACTTGGCATACAGTATAAAGATCCTTCTGCCGCCATTTCTTACAAACATTTTCCCAAAGGCGATGACTCTGATACGTCTCTTAAATCAGCCTTTGGTTAGATGGATGGAAGCTGATGCCGGTAACTGCATGAGGACTTGAAAATACACAGAAAATGTTACATTTTTAACGATAGATACTCAACTTGTTCTTTCTGATGGTGCTACTTTGGGGCTCCAGAGACTATATAGGCACTCGGCATATAGTATAAATAAGTGCTACTACCTCCAACTTCCTCATCCAATCGTTCAATTTTGTCACTTTCCAACATCCAGATCCTTCTGACATCATATTTTACGAACATTTCCCCAGTTTCGATGATTTTGATAATACTCTGGAATCAGCCTTAAGTGAGACAAATGGAAGCTGAATAGAAGAACTTTGGTTTTTAATGATAGATACTTAACTTATTCTTTGAACTGGTGCTTCTTTGGAGTTCCAGAGACTTGATAGACACTCGGAATACAGTATAAATAAGTGCTACGACCTCCATCTATCTGAAAAAATCTACAAATTTTCCACTTCCCAGCATTCAGATCCTTCTGACGCCATATCTTACGAATTTATTACCAAAGGCGTTGACTTTTCGACGTCCCTGGAATCAGCCTGTAGTGAAAAAGATACGCAAAAGATGTTAAATTTTCAATGATAGATACTCAACTTGTTCTTTGGAATGGTACTTCTTTGCAATTCCAAAGACTAGGAAAGTTTTCGACACATGGAATAAATAAGACCTTTTTCTGACAAATTGACAACATTTCTACATTCAGGGTCTCCTGATGCCATACCTATCGATCTTTTCCCCGAGAAAGATAACTTTTATACATCCTTGGAATCAGCCTATACTCCTCGTGGAGTTGCTGAAACTGGCAACTTTACGTGGATAGTTGTTACTTCCTTTAATCATTGTGCCTTGCTGATCATCGATTTTGCATCCACATAATTTGACGTCCCTAAAGCGTGTTATCTGGGTCTAGTCGATATTTAGCCATCTTGATAATATCTAGAACCGCTCTAAGCCATACTTTTCCTACTTTTCTTAGAATAACACGAAAGAATTTAACAATGACTTTGATTACGCCCTGGAATCAGAATGTAATAAGAGATGTGTTCAGCATCTCCATGAGGACTTGAAAATAAATTTGTTCTTAGAAATGATCACGTCTGTCTACATATCCTTCTTAAGCCTTGCTAATTGTAGATTCCGAGTGCTCTGAATCCAAAAAGCCTAACATCTCAACCAAAATTTGAGCGGGATATTAAAACTGTTGACAACATCTAGAGTTGTCCTTTGCATAACCTCACCAACTATCCTCTTGATCTAAATGAAAATGTTCACTAGGCCTGTCACCTAAGTCTATGAGTTTGAAGAGGCTGGAACCAAAATATACTGAGACAAAGGGAAGTGTAACTAGTATCTCCAAGAGGACTTGGAAATACACCGAAGATATTGCCTGATTAATGATTCTTTACTTGTGCTCAGAGAGTGTCAATCCTATGTATATGACGACCTCTAGAAGATGACTTGACGACTTCTGCTTCGACTTTTTGACCACTGTGGTCACTTACTTTCAACGTTTTAGGCATTAGCGGAACATCAAACGTTTACAATCTTTCGCTTCTATATGTTTTTTTACACTCGCCTATTTCAAAACTCTCTTTGCGTGACATTCAAAGGGGTCATCAAACTTCTGAATCTATTGTATCATATCGCTCAATGATTCTAAAAGTACTGTGAGCTCAATATACCTCTTCTTTGCAGGTCTAGAATTCTTATCTCTAAAAACTCTGTTCTCAGGTAAGTTAGACGGTAGATTAGGTCTTCTTACTGAACAGGGGTCAGGATTAGTTTCATAAATCAGCTGTTAAAAGTAGAGTAACTGTAATTAACCGGTCAAATCTTCTTGACGATCTTTAATGTTTTTGCTCCTGTGAAGATTCAAACAAGACTCCAAAGCTACAGTTTTTAAAGTTTTAGCCTGATTTAGGGATAAACAGACTTTTCCTTGGCATATTTTAAAAGAGTTTTTGAGGTTTTGAATGCATATCATTTATTAGCATTTCTGCAATATTTTTTAATTTCTTCCTAAATGATTGTACTATAACCTAAAGACCGGATCAACTTCTTCCAAAGCTTCTTACCTCCCAAGTCTTAGCTTTACAACGATATATAATTTGTCTGCTTATATTTGCATATTAAGTTAAAAATCAATATTAAGTAAAATGACTAAAAAATTCTATTAATATTTTTTAGATCATTTTACTTAATATTGATTTTGAACTTAATATGCAAATATAAGCAGACAAATTATATATTCTTGTAAAGCTGAGATTTTGGACTTTAACTGATGGTACATTTTCTTTCAAACAATTTTCTTAGAAAATTTGTATTCTACCAAATTTTAACCAAATTTTACATTTAGTTTCGCATTTGTCTTCTAAATTCTCTTTCTTTTTCTTCTCTTCCTTCCAGCCAAAGCCAATCTTGAGCAAATTGGTGAGGGCAATGAAAGAAATGCATTTTTGGATCTTAGACAGGCACAATTGGCTGGTTTTAAACAAGGTTCAATATTGACAGCCGATCAGTCGTCCATAGCTGGAGTTCAGGAAGGAATTTTAACAGGAGTTCTGGGTGTTGTAGGAGGTCTATTGCCGAAAACTTGAGACAATTTTTGATTAAAAATTTATTGTAAATTAAAAATATTTAGACCAATGTAGGGCAAAGTCTCGCTAATTTTGTATGTTGCTAACCCTAGGGGTAGCTAAATATAAAATGAGAGAGAATTTGAGAGACTTTGCCCAACATTGATTTAGACAAAATAAAGTTTTAAATGTAAAGAGAAAAAACAAATACTCTTAGTTTTGCTCTTAAAATTTCTACTTCTCTTAATTGACTTGTTAAGAATAATGCAACAAATCTGATTAAACCAATTTAGATATATAACTCAAGGTTAAGGACTTCTCATGAAGAAATTTTAAAGATTTTCTATATAATAAGAATTTTGAGCGATTAGGATTTTAAGAGCCAGTTTAGCAGATATTTAGAAAGAACGTAGTACAGAAAAGTAGAGCCTGATAAGCCAATATAAAGAGATTAACCTAGGATTCTCTTTGTGAAATTTGAATTTTAACCAACCTTATCTACTTCTACCTTGTCTTCCAGGTCGTTCAGGGGACGATGACTTGGAGGCTATTAAAGCTGCCTTAATTAAAGCAGGAGCTGTGATAAATAATGAGCAAGACCTATCATTACATACACAAGAAAACGATGCAGATATTCTAACAGCTGCCAAGAACTTGGGAGATTTATGGGGCTCTATACTCGAATCGGGTCTAAATGCCTTAAACTTTCCCATCACCAATCAGAAAGGAAAGACTTGGAAAGACAAAACCGAATTCCTACAGGATCTTCTAGACCAGGGATCTCTAAAATCTTTACCCTTCCCGATAAACGATGCTAGTGGTCAGGTGCTAGAAAATAAAAAAACTTTTATTGAAGCTCTTTTGAATGTGAAGTTTTTGAAAGGATTACGATTTCCGTTAACAAACGCTAATGGGAAGGTTGTTTTTAAAGACTCCACAGCTTTGCTAGAAGCTTTGTTTGATGCAAAAGCTTTAGTAGCTTTAAGCTTTCCTCTCTCGAATTCATCCGGAGAAGTATTTAGCAGCATAAAAGATGTTTTGAGAGTTTTTGCGGTGGTGCAGAGAATTGATGGGGCCTTGGGAGGAGTGATTGGTATTGGATCAGCGCCACAAGGTGGGTACTGAAAGAAATTGATTACATTTTTGTTAAAAGCTTTTTACAAAGTCTTAAATTTAACAACTTTTATTGTCTATTTAATACTCTCTTGAACTTTTTTTACCAGGAGTCTCGAGTACTGTCTCCATAGCCTTAGAACCACTAAATATGGAAGACAATCTAGATGCCTTAATAGAGCTTTTGATTAAAGGAGGGGCAATTTTGAAAGACCAAGATATCCCTAAGCCCAATATAACTGTACCCAAAGGTAATATTACCTTGGATGAAGTAAAAACTTCTCTGGGAGATTTGCTGCTAACCAGTAATCCGGTTTTAAAATTCCCCCTTGTTGACATAAATGGAAATATCTTGAAAAACAAGGTCGATATGTTTTTAACCTTTGCCCGCCAAAATACTTTAACAGCTTTTAAGTTTCCCTTAAAAGATGGCAAATCGAATGTGATCGAGGATGGTATAGCTTTTATGCGCATTATTCTCAATAATACCTACAATGACTATAAGTTTCCTTTGACCGATAAAGTTGGTATGAAGATTCAAAATAAATACGATTTTGTAGAGGCCCAGGTCAAAGGAAGTTCCTTAGCAAATTTGAAATACCCTCTAACTGATAATAAAGGTGTTCAGGTGAAGGATCTAAAAGCTTTTGCTCAGGGCTTAATTGATGACAACTTAAGCTATCCTCTAACCGATAAAACTGGCTTTAAAATAACCGATTTGGTTGAGGTGATGCGTACCATCTATAACTACGAAGCTTTGTCGACTTTTAAGTTTCCCATAACGGAGGCAAATGGCCATGTTCTTAAGGATATGGTAGATCTGTTTTTACCCATGGCAAATACAGGTTTATCTAACTTCAACTTTCCCATTACCAATGCCGAGGGTAAGGTTTTGAAGGATACCAACGATCTAATCAAATCTTTGCTAAGTCTTGTGGTCTCACCCGAGGAAATTATACAAAAAGCTACAGAGCTTATAAATGAATCCAAGGCATCATTAGATGATCAACTATTAGAGGCAGCTAAGCAAGCTTTGGCCAATATCCAAGACTCTTTGGCAGCTTTGATCCTTAGCAATGTAGAGGCTATAAATTTCCCCATAACAGATAAAGCGGGCAAGAAACTAAAGGATAAAATTGATCTTATATTAGATGTTATTAGTAGTAAAGCTTTAGCAAGCTTAAAGTTTCCCTTAAACGACAACAAGGGCTTCCAAATTAAGGACCAAGAAGATCTTTTAGAGAAAATATTTGATAAAGTTTTTGATTCTTTAAGGTTTCCTTTAAACACAAAATCGGGATCTAAAATCAACAGTAAGGCAGAACTTTTGGATCTGCTATTTAACGCTAGTAAATTGTCCAAACTAAAATTCCCCTTAGCAGGAGTTAAGGGTCTTCAGCTTAAAGATAAAAAAGCTTTTCTACAAGCTTTTATAAATAACAACTTGGAGTTTCCCCTAAATGATCAAGCCTCTCCCAAAGTAGTTCTAAAAGACTTATCTGAACTCTGGAGTATAATATTTAGCAGCGAGGCTTATCAAGCCTTAGATTACCCTCTAACCCAGGCAAATGGTCTGGTCTTTAAGGATAAAATTCAACTTTATATAGCTTTGACAAATAGCGGTATAAAAGCTTTAAACTTTCCCATAACAACTTCAGACCAAAAAGTTTTCAAAGATATTTATGAGGGCCTTAACTTTTTGTTACGTGCCGTTTTACCACCCTCAGAATTGGTCAGAATGGCAGGAGATTTACTAAGAAATAGTAAGGACTTGCTTTTGAATTTGCCGTTAAAAAAACCCATAGATTTATCTCAAGCCAAAAAAACTTTAACGGGCATAAAAAACTCTATTGGTTATCTACTGCTTACAAATGATCCAGTTCTAAGTTTCCCCCTAACTGCTACATCGGGTAAAATTTTGAACGATAAAGTAGATCTCTTCATGTCTATGATAGGAGATAATGCTTTACAGGAGCTTAAGTTTCCCTTAACCGATAACGAGGGTTCAGAAATTAAGGATCATTCGTCTATATTACGTAAAATCTTCGATAATGCCTACAACGATTTTGTGTTTCCCTTGAAGAATATAAATGGCTATATATGGCCCAATAAAACCGGTTTATGTGATTGTCAAATTTTGGGTAGTCCCTTGGGCAAGTTAACATATCCTTTAACAGATGCTAAAGGAGGCTTGATTAAAACTGATCTGGCTTTCTTAAAAGGTTTAATGGATGATACTTTACATTTTCCCCTTACCGATAAGTTGGGTATAGTCTTAAACGATCTGGGCCAGATATTGAGAATAATATTTAGTGGTGAGGCTCTGTCGACCTTAAAATATCCCATAACTCAGGGAAATGGCCAAGTTTTAAGCAACAAAGTGGATGTTATATTATCTAATTTTAATAGTGGTGCGGCTGGCCTAAAGTTTCCCCTGACCAATTCGAAGGATGGGAAAATTGAGGATATCAATGATATGATGAAGACCTTGTTGGATGTTGTAGTAGAGCCTGAAAAATTGTCTTTAAAAATTATTAAAAATGTGGATGTACTTTTGAGTAAGTTCTTGATTTAGTTTAAAACGCAATTTAATTTCAATATAACAAGTATTTCTTTTTACAGATGATGATCAGTATCTCTTTATCAGCCAGAAATTGGCTCAGTTATGCTCCTTTTCGGAATGCGGTAAAAAAGTTCTTTCTCAAAATCCTCAAAGAGCTCAAGTTTTGAAAGGAATCTTAGAGCTACTGGAAGATATTATGGACTTAAGTAATTGCAATAACTTTTCGGAATTGACTAGAGATTTAGACAAATTTAAGGTTATAAATTAATTGATAGTACATGATCAATTCATATGGTATTGTATGTGTTGTAAGAATGTCATAAGATTCTAAAAATGTTGTATATATTATAGTAGTATTACCAATATAAAAGCTAAATTCGTCTTCTATCTTATGTCTTTGATTCTTTTTTAAAAACGATGTATTACATATACGAGAGCATGTGAGTTGATCCAATGTTTATAAAACAGAATTCTTATATGTATTGAAAATCTTGTGAATTGATCAAATAAATAACTAAAATTTTAAATAAATTTAGAAAATTTTTTTATCAAAAATTTTTCTACAGAAAATTTTTTATCAAAAATTTTTCTATAGAAATTTTTTTTTATCAAAAATAAAAAAAAAAACGAAAAAATAAATTTTTCTATAAAAAAATGTTCACCAAAAATATTTCTCTAAAGAAAATTTTCGATAAAAATATTATTTTCTGTACAACAATTTCAAAAAAAAAAATTCTATAGAAAAATTTTTGATAAAAATATTTTTCTGTAGAAATATTTTTCTCTAGGAAAATTTTAAATGAACAAATTTTTGATAAAAAAAAATTTGTATTAAAAATTTTTCTAGAGAAAAAAATATTTGTATCAAAAATTTTTTTATAGAAAAATATATTTTTTTTGAAAATTTTTCTATAGAAAACAATTTTTTATCCAAAATTTTTCTATAAAAATATATTTTTATACAAACATTTTTTTTTTCTCGAAAATTTTTCTATAGAAAAATTTTTTTTAACGAAAATTTTTCTATAGAAAATTTTTTTAACGAAAATTTTTCTATAGAAAAATTTTTTTTAACGAAAATTTTTCTATAGAAAAATTTTTTTTAACGAAAATTTTTCTATAGAAAAATTTTTTTTAACGAAAATTTTTCTATAGAAAAATTTTTTTAACGAAAATTTTTCTATAGAAAAATTTTTTTGACTAAAAATTTTTCTATAGAAAAATTTTTTTAACGAAAATTTTTCTATAGAAAAATTTTTTTAACGAAAATTTTTCTATAGAAAATTTTTTTTTAACGAAAATTTTTCTATAGAAAATTTTTTTTTAACGAAAATTTTTCTATAGAAAAATTTTTTTTAACGAACATTTTTCTATAGAAAAATTTTTTTTAACGAAAATTTTTCTTTAGAAAAATTTTTTTAACGAAAATTTTTCTATAGAAAAATTTTTTTAACGAGAATTTTTCTATAGAAAATTTTTTTTTAACGAAAATTTTTCTATAGAATTATTTTTTTTAACGAAAATTTTTCTATAGAAAAATTTTTTTTAACGAAAATTTTTCTATAGAAAAATTTTTTTTAACGAAAATTTTTCTATAGAAATATTTTTTTTAACGAAAATTTTTCTATAGAAAAATTTTTTTTAACGAAAATTTTTCTATAGAAAAATTTTTTTTAACGAAAATTTTTCTATAGAAAAATTTTTTTAACGAAAATTTTTCTATAGAAAAATTTTTTTTAACGAAAATTTTTCTATAGAAAAATTTTTTTTAACGAAAATTTTTCTATAGAAAAATTTTTTTTAACGAAAATTTTTCTATAGAAAAATTTTTTTTAACGAAAATTTTTCTATAGAAAAATTTTTTTTAACGAAAATTTTTCTATAGAAAAATTTTTTTTAACGAAAATTTTTCTATAGAAAAATTTTTTTTAACGAAAATTTTTCTATAGAAAAATTTTTTTAACGAAAATTTTTCTATAGAAAAATTTCTTTAACGAAAATTTTTCTATAGAAAAATTTTTTTAACGAAAATTTTTCTATAGAAAAATTTTTTTAACGAAAATTTTTCTATAAAAAAATTTTTTTAACGAAAATTTTTCTATAAAAAAATTTTTTTAACGAAAATTTTTCTATAGAAAAATTTTTTTTAACGAAAATTTTTCTATAGAAAAAATTTTTTTAACGAAAATTTTTCTACAGAAAAATTTTTTTTAACGAAAATTTTTCTATAGAAAAATTTTTTTAACGAAAATTTTTCTATAGAAAAATTTTTTTAACGAAAATTTTTCTATAGAAAAATTTTTTTTAACGGAAATTTTTCTATAGAAAAATTTTTTTTAACGAAAATTTTTCTATAGAAAAATTTTTTTTAACGAAAATTTTTCTATAGAAAAATTTTTTTAACGAAAATTTTTCTATAGAAAAAATTTTTTTTAACGAAAATTTTTCTACAGAAAATTTTTTTTTAACGAAAATTTTTCTATAGAAAAATTTTTTTTAACGAAAATTTTTCTATAGAAAAATTTTTTTTAACGAAAATTTTTCTATAGAAAAATTTTTTTTAACGAAAATTTTTCTATAGAAAAATTTATTTAACGAAAATTTTTCTATAGAAAATTTTTTTTAACGAAAATTTTTCTATAGAAAAATTTTTTTTAACAAAAATGTTTCTATAGAAAAAATTTTTTTTAACGAAAATTTTTCTATAGAAAATTTTTTTTAACGAAAATTTTTCTATAGAAAAATTTTTTTTAACGAAAATTTTTCTATAGAAAAATTTATTTAACGAAAATTTTTCTATAGAAAATTTTTTTTAACGAAAATTTTTCTATAGAAAAATTTTTTTTAACGAAAATGTTTCTATAGAAAAATTTTTTTAACGAAAATTTTTCTATAGAAAATTTTTTTTTAACGAAAATTTTTCTATAGAAAATTTTTTTTTAACGAAAATTTTTCTATAGAAAAATTTTTTTTAACGAAAATTTTTCTATAGAAAAATTTTTTTTAACGAAAATTTTTCTATAGAAAAATTTTTTTAACAAAAATTTTTCTATAGAAAAATTTTTTTTAACGAAAATTTTTCTATAGAAAAAATTTTTTTAACGAAAATTTTTCTATAGAAAAATTTTTTTTAACGAAAATTTTTCTATAGAAAAATTTTTTTTAACGAACATTTTTCTATAGAAAAATTTTTTTTAACGAAAATTTTTCTTTAGAAAAATTTTTTTAACGAAAATTTTTCTATAGAAAAATTTTTTTAACGAGAATTTTTCTATAGAAAATTTTTTTTTAACGAAAATTTTTCTATAGAAAAATTTTTTTTAACGAAAATTTTTCTATAGAAAAATTTTTTTAACGAAAATTTTTCTATAGAAAAAATTTTTTTTAACGAAAATTTTTCTACAGAAAATTTTTTTTTAACGAAAATTTTTCTATAGAAAAATTTTTTTTAACGAAAATTTTTCTATAGAAAAATTTTTTTTAACGAAAATTTTTCTATAGAAAAATTTTTTTTAACGAAAATTTTTCTATAGAAAAATTTATTTAACGAAAATTTTTCTATAGAAAATTTTTTTTAACGAAAATTTTTCTATAGAAAAATTTTTTTTAACAAAAATGTTTCTATAGAAAAAATTTTTTTTAACGAAAATTTTTCTATAGAAAATTTTTTTTAACGAAAATTTTTCTATAGAAAAATTTTTTTTAACGAAAATTTTTCTATAGAAAAATTTATTTAACGAAAATTTTTCTATAGAAAATTTTTTTTAACGAAAATTTTTCTATAGAAAAATTTTTTTTAACGAAAATGTTTCTATAGAAAAATTTTTTTAACGAAAATTTTTCTATAGAAAATTTTTTTTTAACGAAAATTTTTCTATAGAAAATTTTTTTTTAACGAAAATTTTTCTATAGAAAAATTTTTTTTAACGAAAATTTTTCTATAGAAAAATTTTTTTTAACGAAAATTTTTCTATAGAAAAATTTTTTTAACAAAAATTTTTCTATAGAAAAATTTTTTTTAACGAAAATTTTTCTATAGAAAAAATTTTTTTAACGAAAATTTTTCTATAGAAAAATTTTTTTTAACGAAAATTTTTCTATAGAAAAATTTTTTTTAACGAACATTTTTCTATAGAAAAATTTTTTTTAACGAAAATTTTTCTTTAGAAAAATTTTTTTAACGAAAATTTTTCTATAGAAAAATTTTTTTAACGAGAATTTTTCTATAGAAAATTTTTTTTTAACGAAAATTTTTCTATAGAAACATTTTTTTTAACGAAAATTTTTCTATAGAAAAATTTTTTTTAACGAAAATTTTTCTATAGAAAAATTTTTTTTAACGAAAATTTTTCTATAGAAAAATTTTTTTTAACGAAAATTTTTCTATAGAAAAATTTTTTTTAACGAAAATTTTTCTATAGAAAAATTTTTTTTAACGAAAATTTTTCTATAGAAAAATTTTTTTTAACGAAAATTTTTCTATAGAAAAATTTTTTTTAACGAAAATTTTTCTATAGAAAAATTTTTTTTAACGAAAATTTTTCTATAGAAAAATTTTTTTTAACGAAAATTTTTCTATAGAAAAATTTTTTTTAACGAAAATTTTTCTATAGAAAAATTTTTTTTAACGAAAATTTTTCTATAGAAAAATTTTTTTTAACGAAAATTTTTCTATAGAAAAATTATTTTTAACGAAAATTTTTCTATAGAAAAATTTTTTTTAACGAAAATTTTTCTATAGAAAAATTTTTTTTAACGAAAATTTTTCTATAGAAAAATTTTTTTTAACGAAAATTTTTCTATAGAAAAATTTTTTTAACGAAAATTTTTCTATAGAAAAATTTTTTTAACGAAAATTTTTCTATAGAAAAATTTTTTTAACGAAAATTTTTCTATAAAAAAATTTTTTTAACGAAAATTTTTCTATAAAAAAATTTTTTTAACGAAAATTTTTCTATAGAAAAATTTTTTTTAACGAAAATTTTTCTATAGAAAAAATTTTTTTAACGAAAATTTTTCTACAGAAAAATTTTTTTTAACGAAAATTTTTCTATAGAAAAATTTTTTTAACGAAAATTTTTCTATAGAAAAATTTTTTTAACGAAAATTTTTCTATAGAAAAATTTTTTTTAACGAAAATTTTTCTATAGAAAAATTTTTTTTAACGAAAATTTTTCTATAGAAAAATTTTTTTAACGAAAATTTTTCTATAGAAAAAATTTTTTTTAACGAAAATTTTTCTATAGAAAATTTTTTTTTAACGAAAATTTTTCTATAGAAAAATTTTTTTTAACGAAAATTTTTCTATAGAAAAATTTTTTTTAACGAAAATTTTTCTATAGAAAAATTTTTTTTAACGAAAATTTTTCTATAGAAAAATTTATTTAACGAAAATTTTTCTATAGAAAATTTTTTTTAACGAAAATTTTTCTATAGAAAAATTTTTTTTAACAAAAATGTTTCTATAGAAAAAATTTTTTTTAACGAAAATTTTTCTATAGAAAATTTTTTTTAACGAAAATTTTTCTATAGAAAAATTTTTTTTAACGAAAATTTTTCTATAGAAAAATTTTTTTTAACGAAAATTTTTCTATAGAAAAATTTTTTTTAACGAAAATTTTTCTATAGAAAAATTTATTTAACGAAAATTTTTCTATAGAAAATTTTTTTTAACGAAAATTTTTCTATAGAAAAATTTTTTTTAACGAAAATGTTTCTATAGAAAAATTTTTTTTAACGAAAATTTTTCTATAGAAAATTTTTTTTTAACGAAAATTTTTCTATAGAAAAATTTTTTTTAACGAAAATTTTTCTATAGAAAAATTTTTTTTAACGAAAATTTTTCTATAGAAAAATTTTTTTTAACGAAAATTTTTCTATAGAAAAATTTTTTTTAACGAAAATTTTTCTATAGAAAATTTTTTTTTAACGAAAATTTTTCTATAGAAAAATTTTTTTTAACGAAAATTTTTCTATAGAAAAATTTTTTTTAACGAAAATTTTTCTATAGAAAAATTTTTTTTAACGAAAATTTTTCTATAGAAGAATTTTTTTTAACGAAAATTTTTCTATAGAAAAATTTTTTTTAACGAAAATTTTTCTATAGAAAAATTTTTTTTAACGAAAATTTTTCTATAGAAAAATTTTTTTTAACGAAAATTTTTCTATAGAAAAATTTTTTTTAACGAAAATTTTTCTATAGAAATATTTTTTTTAACGAAAATTTTTCTATAGAAAAATTTTTTTTAACGAAAATTTTTCTATAGAAAAATTTTTTTTAACGAAAAATTTTTTTTAACGAAAATTTTTCTATAGAAAATTTTTTTAACGAACATTTTTCTATAGAAAAATTTTTTTTAACGAACATTTTTCTATAGAAAAATTTTTTTAACGAAAATTTTTCTATAGAAAAATTTTTTTAACGAAAATTTTTCTATAGAAAATTTTTTTTAACGAAAATTTTTCTATAGAAAAATTTTTTTAACGAAAATTTTTCTATAGAAAAATTTTTTTTAACGAAAATTTTTCTATAGAAAATTTTTTTAACGAAAATTTTTCTATAGAAAAATTTTTTTTAACGAAAATTTTTCTATAGAAAAATTTTTTTAACGAAAATTTTTCTATAGAAAAATTTTTTTGACTAAAAATTTTTCTATAGAAAAATTTTTTTAACGAAAATTTTTCTATAGAAAAATTTTTTTAACGAAAATTTTTCTATAGAAAAATTTTTTTAACGAAAATTTTTCTATAGAAAATTTTTTTTTAACGAAAATTTTTCTATAGAAAAATTTTTTTTAACGAAAATTTTTCTATAGAAAAATTTTTTTTAACGAAAATTTTTCTATAGAAAAATTTTTTTTAACGAAAATTTTTCTATAGAAAAATTTTTTTTAACGAAAATTTTTCTATAGAAAAATTTTTTTTAACGAAAATTTTTCTATAGAAAAATTTTTTTTAACGAAAATTTTTCTATAGAAAAATTTTTTTTAACGAAAATTTTTCTATAGAAAAATTTTTTTTAACGAAAATTTTTCTATAGAAAAATTTTTTTTAACGAAAATTTTTCTATAGAAAAATTTTTTTTAACGAAAATTTTTCTATAGAAAAATTTTTTTTAACGAAAATTTTTCTATAGAAAATTTTTTTTTAACGAAAATTTTTCTATAGAAAAATTTTTTTTAACGAAAATTTTTCTATAGAAAAATTTTTTTTAACGAAAATTTTTCTATAGAAAAATTTTTTTTAACGAAAATTTTTCTATAGAAAAATTTTTTTTAACGAAAATTTTTCTATAGAAAAATTTTTTTTAACGAAAATTTTTCTATAGAAAAATTTTTTTTAACGAAAATTTTTCTATAGAAAAATTTTTTTTAACGAAAATTTTTCTATAGAAAAATTTTTTTTAACGAAAATTTTTCTATAGAAAATTTTTTTTTAACGAAAATTTTTCTATAGAAAAATTGTTTTTAACGAAAATTTTTCTATAGAAAAAATTTTTTTAACGAAAATTTTTCTATAGAAAAAATTTTTTTAACGAAAATTTTTCTATAGAAAAAATTTTTTTAACGAAAATTTTTCTATAGAAAAAATTTTTTTAACGAAAATTTTTCTATAGAAAAAATTTTTTTAACGAAAATTTTTCTATAGAAAAAATTTTTTTAACGAAAATTTTTCTATAGAAAAAATTTTTTTAACGAAAATTTTTCTATAGAAAAAATTTTTTTAACGAAAATTTTTCTATAGAAAAAATTTTTTTAACGAAAATTTTTCTATAGAAAAAATTTTTTTAACGAAAATTTTTCTATAGAAAAATTTTTTTAACGAAAATTTTTCTATAGAAAAAATTTTCGTTAAAAAAAAATTTTTCTATAGAAAAATTTTTTTTAACGAAAATTTTTCTATAGAAAAATATTTTTTAACGAAAATTTTTCTACAGAAAAATTTTTTTTAACGAAAATTTTTCTATAGAAAAATTTTCGTTATAAAAATTTTTTTTTAACGAAAATTTTTCTATATATTTTTGAGCTACAGAATAAATACGAATTATTGTGTCCAACAAATATCTACATTAAACGATGATTATCATTTGGTTTTATAAAAAAAATAATAAAAAATTGTAATAAATTGGGATCTTAGTGCAATATACTATAGTAAAACTTTTTAATTAAAAATATTTTTATCAAGAATTTTTCTATAAAAAATTTTGTATAGAAAATTTTTTATCAAAAATTTTTTAATTGAAAATTTTTGTACAAAAATATGTTTTTGCCGAAAATTTTTCTACAGAAAATTTTTTTGATAGAAAATTATTTTTTATCGAAAAATTTTCTATAGAAATATTTTTTTATTAAAATTTTTCGATAAAGTTTTTAACAAAAAAATTTCGATAGAAAAAGTGTTTTAACAAAAATTTTTCGATAGAAAAACTGTTTTATCAAAAATGTTTGTGTAGAAAAAATTTTTTTACAAAAATTTTTTTTTACAAAAATTTTTCTGTAGAAAAAGTTTTTTATCGAAAATTTTTCTATAGAAAATTTTTTTATCAAACATTTTTCTAAAGAAAATTTTTCTAAAGAAAATTTTTTTTATAAAAAAATTTTTTTATGGTCAATTTTTTTATTCAAAAAGAATGACTATTCGCATTGATCCCGAATCTGTTACATTTATTTATTAATGTAAATGACCAATTTATTGATAAAAAGACAAAAATTGTTTCCGGAGAAACCAATATTCCTTGACGCGTTTCGATGGTTGGTTAGGCCATCTCTTCAGGAGGAATATCCCCAATTTAGACAGATCGAAAACCTCGCATTAATACTTATTTACAAACAAAACTTTTTAGAATTATGTTTATAAAAAATAGTCATGGTCATTCTTTTTGAATATTATTTACATACCGACAATTTTGTTATTTTTTGAGAAAATTTTTTTATTAAAAATTTTTTTATCAAAAATTTTTCTACAGAAATTTTTTTTTTTAATTTTTCTATTAGAAATTTTTTTATTAAAAATGTTTCTTTAGAAAATTTATCTGTAGCAAATTTTGCTATCAAAAATTTTTTATAAAATTGTTCATTAAAAATTTTTCTACAGAAAAATATATTTACCGAAAATTTTTTTATATAAAAATAATTTTATCGAAAAATTTTCTATAGCAAAATTTTTCGATAGGAAAAGTTTTTAATTGATAATTTGTGTGTAGAAAAAATTTGTTTATAAAAATTTTTTTTTAAGAAAAATTTTCTATAAAAATATTTTTCTGTGCAAAAATTTTCAATTAAAAAATTTTCTATATAAAATTATTTATAGAAGAATTTTTGATAAAAATATTTTTAATTAAGAAACTTAACTACAGTGTATTGCACTAAGATCCCAATTTATTACAAAATTTTTATGGAAAATTTTCCTATAGAAACATTTTTTTACCGAAATTTTTTTTATTTTTGATAAAAAATTGTCTATAGAAAAATTTTTGACAAAAATTTTCAAACAAATTTTTGATCAAAAAAATAAACTGCCTTAATAGAATTCTTCCCTCTGATTTTTATTTAAAGAGATGTTATTTTGTAAAAAAAAAATCACAGTTTTCTAATAAAAAGTGTTTTAAAAAAAAATGGTTCATAGGCGGTATTGAATATAGGCTCACGATAAAATGTTTTTTATACCCTTCACCACCATAGGTGAAAAGGGTATTATAAGTTTGTGCTGATGTATGTAACGCATATAAATATTTGTCTTAGACCCACTTTTTAGTATACCAATAGGCTTAGAATCACTTTCTGAGTCGATTTAGCGATGTCCGTCCGTCCGTCTGGTTGGCTGGCTGGACCCCCATGTAAACCTTGTAACAAACTACAGGTCGCAATTCTAAAGATAATTTATTAAAATTTTGTACAGATAATTTCTTTGATAATGGGACCATGGCTATTGAAATTGGTCAAAATCGGTCCATTATTTATGGTACCTCCCATAGGTCCCACTTCCCGAAATTGACATATTGGCCACAAATATCAATATTTTTTCATGAAATTGAAAACAAATACTGCTTATGTAAACTAAAATCACTGTACCTTATTTCGTTGAAATCGGTCCACATTTAACCATAGCTCCCATACAAACTCTTCTTTAAAAACGCACTGAGACAAAAAAAAATCACTAAAACGCTCGTAAATCTAAAGATATTGAAAATTTTGAGTCTATTTTTTGCGTACATAATTTTTGTTACAACTGTAATCAATTTGCCAAATTTCGAGATAATCGGTCCACATTTGACCCTAGCTCTCATTTAAGTCCAAATGACGGAAACAGGTTAAATGTATAAGTTTTGAGAAAATGTTTGTATGATGGCAAAATTTAGCAAATATTTGTCTTTATAATGGGTGTTTTTTTAGAGGTATAGAACTTCGAATTGAAATAAAACACAAGAACATCGTTTTAATGTCCATCAATTTGGCTTTATTGGAAGGATAATTTTATGCCATTAATGTTTAAATATGATTTCGGGCATATGGCCGCCGCGGCTGGCTCGAATAAAGCCAATTCTACAGGTCCAATTTTCAACTACTTTTTCGAGCATACGGTGCCGTATGTTGGCAATAACGCCACGAATGTTGGCTTCCAAGTCCCCTGAAGTTTCTGGTTTGTTGGCGTAGACGAGCGACTTCACATATCGCCAAAGAAAATAATCCAGTGGTGTCAAATCGCACGATCTTGGTGGCCATTCCGCGAAATTATGCGCTCATCGAATGTTTCCTTCAATAAATCAATTGTGACGTGCGCTGTGTGGCATGTAGCGCCGTCTTGTTGGAACCACAACTCATCCACATTCATGCCATCCAATTGGGGAACAAAATAGTCGGTTATCATGGCTCTATACCGGTCACCATTTATGATAACTGACTCTCCAGCATTATTTCGGAAGAAGTATGGCCCAATGACTACACCAGCCCATAGAGCACACCAAACAGTCAGTTTTTGTGGATGTAATGGCGTCTCAAGGGTCTCATGTGGATTCTCTTCACTCCAAATGCGGCAATTTTGCTTGCTGACGTAGCCATTCAACCAAAAATGAGTCTCATCACTGAACAAAATTTTGCGATGAAAATCTGCATCGAGATCAATCTCATTTTCGGCCCATACACCAAAATCACGACGCATTGCATGGTCTCGCGGCTTTAATTCTTGCACCAGCTGGATCTTGTAAGGTCGCAAGCCAAGATCTTTGCGCACAATCTTCCATAAAGTTGATGGACAAAGCTCCAATTGCTGTGCACGGTGGCGAATCGATTCATTCGGGTCCTCTTCAACACTTTGCTCTACAGCGGCAATTGTTTCTTCGGTGCGCACTGTTCGACGTCGCTGCTGATGCGTATTATCTCATAGAGTAAACGTAGTGCGAAAACGATCCATGGTTAACCGAACTAATTGCTCTGATGGACGATTATGTCGACCATAAAATGGACGGAGCTTGCGGTAAACTTCGCGAACTGAACCATTATTTTCGAAATAAATTTGCACGATTTGCAAGCGTTGTTCTTTTGTCAACCTGTTCATGATGAAATGGCAAACCAAACTAAATATTAATCACTTGACAGCTGACAAAATGGCCGCCAGTTAAAAAAGTGATGCCAACTTTAAAGTTCTATACCTCAATAAAAAACACCCGATACATGAAAAATAACACCTTTGACCTTAGTGGTGGAGGGTATCGTATGGTCGGGCTTGACCGACTATAGCGTTTTCTTACTTGTTTTTTTTTTTTTTTTGACTTGTTATAATTTTTGTTTTTCTTAATTTCTGCCCCTCTAAACAAATTAAATCGTTCTCCTTTTTTTGAGAAAATAAATAAAGCTGTTACTGATTTCATGTTAAATTAAATTTTTAAAAGAACCCATCTGCTTAATGTTAAACATTTCAAAAAAAAAAAAAACAAGAAAAATCTGTTAATGTCAGTCCTCGGCTATTTACCTTAAATTCTGTTTTCTGTTCTCTGGTTTTGTTTGTTTTTCAAGTTTTTGCTTCCACATATTTGCCTGCCACACATCCTGCAGTCATATCTCCTTTTTTTTGTTTTTTTCTTTATATCTTTCTCTGCTTGCCTTTTTTCGATATTGAAATTCATTTAATTTAATTTGCATAATTTCATAAAAAAAAAATTATTAAACGTTATTTGCTTTTCACATCTGATTGTTTAAGTTGCATTTAAATTGTTTATTTAGAGATTAAATTACAAAAATGTTTTTATTGAATGAAAAATGAAGCGAGTCGTTATCATTTAGTGAATTAAATTGAAATTGAAATCAGTTAATATTTGCACAGGGGCATTTGAATAAATGAAAAAAAAAATTAACAGAAGTAAAAGCATTGGAAGTAACAACAACAGAAGTAATAACAAGAAAAAACATTAACATTTCTTTGTGGTTTATAATTTGAGGACATCAGTCTATAATCAATTCATAACATTATTTTTACTGTGAGCAGAGAGATTCATACGCTAGCTTAGAGTGCAAAGGTGCCAACTGCACTTTTTTTTACAAAAATGAAATTTTAACGCAGAACAAAAGAGAATTAATAAATACATCGTTTGAAAAAAACAAAATTATGCCAACTATTTTTATAGCCACCATCAAAAAGAATGGTAAATGCTAAATATTTTTTGGTTTCCGGGAGTGTTTTTTATATGAAAGCTATAGTCAAATATGGACCGATTCCTATAAAATTTGACATACTGACCAATGGTTGCATAAAACTTCTCCATTCTAAATTTAGTCGTCATAGCTATTACAATTGTATTCAATTTATCAGCATTCATGTGTTTCCCGGGGCGGGGTTATATGGGAGCTCTAACTAAATGTGTACCGATTTCGGTCATTTTCAGTACACAACTTTTGTTATATATCAAAAATACTTTTGTAAAATTTTGTCTCTCTACCTTTTGTAGTTAAGGAGCTGTCGCGCTTTTATCTGACGGACATAAATCTCCTTTTCTTTTTGTGTTTCTGTAAGTTTTTTATATGGGAGCTATGGTCAAATGGTGACCGATTTTGCACACTGGCTGGCTTTTACATAGGACTTCCTTTTGTAAAATTTTGTTGCTGTAGCCCTTTTAGTTAAGGCGCTATCGCGCTTTTATCTAATGGACAGACGGACATAAACCCCCTTTTCTTTTTGTATTTTTGTGTTTCCGTAAGTTGTTTATATGGGAGCTATGGTCAAATGGTGACCGATTGTGACAAAATTTTGCACACTGGCTGGCATTTATATAAGACTTCCTTGTGCTAAATTTAGTGGCCAAAGCTATTACAGTTTATCATTTATTGGCATTTAAGTGAATTTCAGCTGGAATTTAGGCTGTTTCCGTAAGTTTTTTATATGGGAGCTATAGTTCAATATGAACCGATTTCGATAAAATTTTATATTCTTCCTAGTGCTTAAGTAAAACTTCTAGATACCAAATTTTGTCATCATAATTTGTCATTTATTAGCAAATAAGCGATTAGCCTAGACGTGGTTATACGGGAGCTATGGTCAAATGTTAACCGATTTTGCCCAATTTCAATACTAAAATTTTCTCATAGATGAAAAATGTTTCTACTAAGTTTCAGTGAGCTAGCTCCTTTCGTTTAGGAGTTATCGTGATTTCCACAGACAGACGGACAGACAGGCGGACATCGCTCTATCGTCTTAGAATTTCATAAGGATTCATAAAAAAACGATATTTTTATTTTTGAGTCAATATTAAGGAAACTACAAACGGACAATCTCAATATACCCCCCATTCTTTTTGATGGTGGGTATAATTATGGCAATAACTCTAAAGTTCCACCTGCTAGGTCCAAACGCTTTGGGGTTTGAATACAGTACTTTCTATTCGTGTGAAAACTTTCCTGACTCCAAAATCGTGATTGAATGATGATATTTTTCGCAAAAAATAATAACACTGAGCACATGAAATTTACTTCAGATAGCGCGAGATGTTCTGAACTACGGCCAAACACAAACTAAGCGACGTAGATTTTTCATATTAAGGCAGTTTTCATCTGACAGATTACTCTTGACAGGATCGATTCGAATATTAAAAGGCTGAAAATGCAAAAAGATCTTGGACTTATAGACCCGCTTCATAACAATTTTGTTTGCTCAAAATTGAAGAACTTGGCTTGGCTGATGTTTCCACAATGGCACACAGCACCCGAAAAAATCGCCCAACTTAGAGATTCGGAGAACACGTTTTGTGGTGGTCAATTGGCCGCCTAGTGGGACTATGTTATGGCTCATGCTTATAGGTACAATATCGCAACGGTTGACCCAAAAAAAAAACATTTTTTGAACAGGCGGTTGTCTAAATCGTAAACTTTGACTAATTTTAAAAAGGTTTATTAAGAAACCGTGGGTATAAAATCAAAATCGAGCTTTAAATTTTTAACATGAAAATTCTACATTTTTACTTTTTTAAACAAATCAATAAAATTTTACCCATTCTCAAACAAAAACAAGTAAGAAAAGCTATAGTCGGTCAAGCCCGACTATATAATACCCTTCACTACTAAGGTCAAAAATGGACCAACAATAAAAGTTTTCCTTAAGTCTTGTAGACATACATGCATACATAAACTATGAGCAATTTTTTCAAAATTTTGAAATTTATATCATTTCCGGCTAAGGGCCTGATATGAGAGCTAGGGCCAATTGTGGACCGATTGTTACCAAATTTTGATTATTGGTTTAAAGAGTGCTCTAAATAAAATTTGTAGTTGGATTTTCTTAAATAAAAATCAAACCTTTTAATATAAAAACTCTACAAAATACGCAAATATAATGACATATTATACAAAATCATTTAGCATTAAAATGTTTACTTAGTACTCGGGTTTTGCAAAATTATCGACTTTTTTCGGAAACCCTCCAATTAAAGATTTTACAGTTGCTTCTGATACCTTTTTGGAGCATGTGTTCCACCTGCGCTTAAAATCGGACATGTTCTTGGAAATCTTTCCTGTGTTCTTCAATTCCTTTTTTACCAGAGCCCAATACCTTTCCACAGGCCGAAGTTCTGGACAGTTAGGTGGATTTGCCTCTCGTGGTACAAAAATGACATTATTCTTTGAGTACCACTCAAGTGCCTTTTTTCCATAATGGCATGATGCCAAATCGGGCCAAAAAAATGTAGTCACTCTGTGCTCTCTTAGAAAGGGTAACAACCGTTTTTGTAGGCACTCCTTTATATAAATTTCTGTGTTTATTGTGCCAGATGCCACAAATACTTTACTTCTTTTGCCACAACTGCAAATAGCTTGCCACACGAGAAACTACTTAGGGAATTTTGTTTGTTTTTTTGTGCGAAACTCTTGCCGAACATTGCCCCGTTTATCAGCAACATAAAAATCTTGACCAGGAAGTTGAGAAAAGTCTGCCAGTACGTATGTTTCATCATCCATCACACAACAGGTGTATTTTTTTATAAAATCAGACTTCAATTTTTTCGCTCGTTTTTTTGCTTCTAAGTTCTTTATAGCATTGCGATCTGGAACCTTTTGGACTTTGTATGTCTTCAGTCCACCATAAGCTTTGACTCTATGTGAAAAATTCGTAGAACATTTCACCGTACGAGCCGCTTTTCTTAAAGAAGTGTTAGGCGCTCTTCGAAAGAGTCGCTCGACTTCTTTTGCCTTAATAATATCTGTAGGACCTTTTTTACTCCCTGATCCAGGTTTTCTTTCAATGCTCAGGTTTTCCTTATACCGTCTGATGGCATTAGAAACCGTTCGAGGGTCAACCTTCAAATTTTTAGCTATTTTTTTAAAAGTCCATGACGGATTTTTTTGAAAAGTTTTAATTATATTTTCACGAACTTTTTTTTCGCAGTCCATTTTGATTGAAAGAACTATTGAAAATTAATAATTCTAAAATAATAGTATCTGACATATCTATAGAAACTAACTTGATCAAAAAATAAATTATTTCTTGCACTATGGATAAATTTTGTCTAAAATAGTAAATGCATATTTTTTTTTAGAACACTCTTTATGACAAAATTTTGGTATTGAAATTGGGCAAAATCAGTTCACATTTAATCATAGCTCCCATATAAAAAACTTACGGAAACAGCCTAAATTCCATCTGAAATTCACTTAAATGCCAATAAATGATAAACTGTAATAGCTTTGGACACTAAATTTAGCACAAGGAAGTCTTATGTAAATGCCAGCCAGTGTGCTAAATTTTGTTACAATCGGTCACCATTTGACCATAGCTCTCCCATATAAAAAACTTACGGAAACACAAAAATACAAAAAGAAACGGAGATTTATGTCCGTCAGATAAAAGCGCGACAGCTTCTCAACTACAAAAGCTAGAGAGAAAAAAATTTACAAAAGTATTTTTGATATGTAACAAAAGTTGTGTACTGAAAATGGGCGAAATCGGTTCATATTTAATTAGAGCTCCCATATAACCCCTCCCCGGGAAGCATATGAATGCTGATAAATTGAGTACAATTGTAATAGCTACGACGACTACATTTAGAATAGAGAAGTCTTATGCAACTATTGGTCAGTATATCAAATTTTATAGGAATAGGTCCATATTTGACTATAGCTTTCATATAAAAAACACTGCCGGGAAAAAAAAATTAAAAGCAATTAAATTAGAAACTATGACAGCTATTGCCACTAAAATTTGGAAAAATAAGCACTCTCTCACCGAGCACTGGACTATAGACGTACCTGTAGAATATACTTACTTATCTAAATTACCTATATTTCAGAATTTCATGCGCTTTGTTTTAGTGCGCATATTCCCCAATATTCTAGGCCAAGCTTTTAAAGATTTTCCTCAACTTTGTCTTTCCGTTTAAGTTTGGGACGTTATCTTCTAACTTGAGGGGACCGTTTTTATTCTAATTTTAGCTTTTTCATAGTAATTGTTTCCTAGGAGTGGGTTAATAGGTTAGTGGGCTTACCAAGGTAAGACCAATGAAAGCCGTTGCTTGATTGCTTGATATCCAATATCCCCTATATCACCCAGAATATATTGCTTTTTGTAAAGGTGCTCGAAAGAACCCAGAACCTAATGAAGTGGAATATTTAGATCACACTTTTTTCGGACCATCAATTTGTGAAAAGCATTCATCCTGGCCGGACAAGGGACTTAAAAGAAACACAGTGTCGAAGTTGTTTTGTCAAATTCCGTTCTGGAGATTTTTTTACTAAAAGATAAGCCACATTCAGGTCGGCCAAGTGAAGTTAATGATGACGATATCAATACTTTAATCGAATCGAACCGTCATGTAACTGAACAAGAGATTGGAGAGAAGATGAATGTACCAAAATCATAACCGCATACGACGTCTTGGACTCGTAAAAAAAATTGATATTTGTTTACCACATGAATTGAAAGAAATCCATTTAACAAACCGTTTCAACGCTTGTGATATGCATCTTAAACGCAACTGATTTTGAAGCAAATCATAACTGGTGAAGAAAAATGGACTGTTTGCAATAACGTCAATCGAAAACTATCGTGGTCCAAGCATGATGAACGCCACAAACCACTTCAAATGTTGATATTCATCAAAAGAAGATTATGCTGTAAGTTTGGTGGGATTGGATGTTTGTGGTATGTTTTGAGCTGCTTTCAAGAAACCAATCGATTAATTCGGATGTCTACTGTAAAAATACATGGACAAATGATGGCTCGTCGAAGGCTGTATGCCAACGAGATACGGCCAGAATTGGTCAATCGTAAAAGTGTCATATTTCAACAAGAAACGCTAGACCGCCAAAAACTGAGAAAGCTTGGCTGGGAACTTTTGATGCATTCACCATATAGCCCTGACCTTGCACCGTCAGACTTCCATTTGTTTTGGTCTTTGCAAAACTCCTTAAATGGTAAAACTTTCGATAATGACAAGGCTATAAACTCGCATTTGCTTCAGTTTTTTACAGATAAAGGCCAAAAGTTCTATGAGCGTGGAATAATGAGTTGCCGGAAAGATGGGCAAAGTCATTCAACAAAATGGAAATTATATAATTGATTAAAGTTCATTCGAAAATTTAAGAAAAATGTGTTTACTTCCTTTTAAAAATCACCGGTTTCTACATATATTCGGCTGTGTCGAATCTTATATACCCACCATCAAGTTGTGTTAAATTTAGAAACATATCTCATATATCTACGAGGATGCAGCAAATTCAAAACGTGGACTAAATTGGAAAAAAGTTGTTACGCTAGTTGGTATTTTTGGTAAAATATTTGGAATAACTTCGATTGCAGTAGCTTTATAGTTCAACATTCAAAAGTATGTAAGTGGTTTCCCTAGTATTTATTGACTTTGAACATAATTCGTTATCGTAACCGGGTATGGTTTTACATTAAAAAGTTATTAAATACTTTTTGTTTAGCTTAATATTTAGTTTGGATAAAGAAGTTCATAGTAATACGACTGGTCCATATATTTTGTTAGGAGTTCCTAATGCATCTACCATATACATAATCTTAATATGCGGCTTGTACCTTCGAATCGTTTTGATTGTAGATATAAAAAAGGGGATGTAATATATATATATATATATATATATATATATATATATATATATATATATATATATATATAAGAATTATAGCCAAATGTTGACCGATTGTAACAAAATTTCACACACTGGCTGGTATTTATGTAAAGCTTATTTCTGCAATATTTAGTGGCAATAGCAGTCACAGATTCCAATTTATTAGCTTTTAACTGGTCCTTGCTAAATATTTTTTGGTTTCCGGGAGTGTTTTTTATATGAAAGCTATAGTCAAATTAGGACCGATTCCTCTAAAATTGATATACTGACCAATAGTTGCATAAAACTTCTCCATTCTAAATTTAGTCGTCATAGCTATTACAATTGTATTCAATTTATCAGCATTCATGTGTTTCCCAGGGCGGGGTTATATGGGAGCTCTAACTAAATGTGTACCGATTTCGCCCATTTTCAGTACACAACTTTTGTACATATCAAAAATACTTTTGTAAAATTTTGTCTCTCTACCTTTTGTAGTTAAGGAGCTGTCGCGTTTTTATCTGACGGACATAAATATCCTTTTCTTTTTGTGTTTCTGTAAGTTTTTTATATGGGAGCTATGGTCAAATGGTGACCGATTTTGCACACTGGCTGGCTTTTACATAGGACTTCCTTTTACAAAATTTTGTTGCTGTAGCCCTTTTAGTTAAGGCGCTATCGCGCTTTTATCTAATGGACAGACGGACATAAACCCCCTTTTCTTTTTGTATTTTTGTGTTTCCGTAAGTTTTTTATATAGGAGCTATGGTCAAATGGTGACCGATTGTGACAAAATTTTGCACACTGGCTGGCATTTATATAAGACTTTCTTGTGCTAAATTTAGTGGCCAAAGCTATTACAGTTTATCATTTATTGGCATTTAAGTGAATTTCAGCTGGAATTTAGGCTGTTTCCGTAAGTTTTTTATATGGGAGCTATAGTTCAATATGAACCGATTTCGATAAATTTTTATATTCTTCCTAGTGCTTAAGTAAAACTTCTAGATACCAAATTTTGTCATCATAATTTGTCATTTATTAGCAAATAAGCGATTAGCCTAGACGTGGTTATACGGGAGCTATGGTCAAATGTTAACCGATTTTGCCCAATTTCAATACTAAAATTTTCTCATAGATGAAAAATGTTTCTACTAAGTTTCAGTGAGCTAGCTCCTTTCGTTTAGGAGTTATCGTGATTTCCACAGACAGACGGACAGACAGGCGGACATCGCTCTATCGTCTTAGAATTTCATAAGGATTCATAAAAAAACGATATTTTTATTTTTGAGTCAATATTAAGGAAACTACAAACGGACGGACAATCTCAATATACCCCCCATTCTTTTTGATAGTGGGTATAATTATGGCAATAACTCTAAAGTTCCACCTGCTAGGTCCAAACGCTTTGGGGTTTGAATACAGTACTTTCTATTCGTGTGAAAATTTTCCTGACTCCAAAATCGTGATTGAATGATGATATTTTTCGCAAAAAATAATAACACTGAGCACATGAAATTTACTTCAGATAGCGCGAGATGTTCTGAACTACGGCCAAACACAAACTAAGCGACGTAGATTTTTCATATTAAGGCAGTTTTCATCTGACAGATTACTCTTGACAGGATCGATTCGAATATTAAAAGGCTGAAAATGCAAAAAGATCTTGGACTTATAGACCCGCTTCATAACAATTTTGTTTGCTCAAAATTGAAGAACTTGGCTTGGCTGATGTTTCCACAATGGCACACAGCACCCGAAAAAATCGCCCAACTTAGAGATTCGGAGAACACGTTTTGTGGTGGTCAATTGGCCGCCTAGTGGGACTATGTTATGGCTCATGCTTATAGGTACAATATCGCAACGGTTGACTCAAAAAAAAAAAAAACATTTTTTGAACAGGCGGTTGTCTAAATCGTAAACTTTGACTAATTTTAAAAAGGTTTGTCAAGAAACCGTGGGTATAAAATCAAAATCGAGCTTTTAATTTTTAACATGAAAATTCTACATTTTTACTTTTTTAAACAAATCAATAAAATTTTACCCATTCTCAAACAAAAACAAGTAAGAAAAGCTATAGTCGGTCAAGCCCGACTATATAATACACTTCACTACTAAGGTCAAAAATGGACCAACAATCAAAGTTTTCCTTAAGTCTTATAGACATACATGCATACATAAACTATGAGCAATTTTTTCAAAATTTTGAGATTTATATCATTTCCGGCTAAGGGCCTGATATAAGAGCTAGGGCCAATTGTGGACCGATTGTTACCAAATTTTGATTATTGGTTTATATTTACAAAATATTTATCTGTGCAAAGTTTAAATAATCAAATGCATTTATCTTTAGAGTTATAAACGTTTTTGTGCTTTTATGTGCATATAAACGTCTACTGAGAATGTGTCTTGTATGGGAGGTATGGTCAAATATGGGCCGATTTCTACAAAATTAGGAACACTGATTAAGGTTATGATAAGCAATATTTGTGCTGAATATTATTGAAATACAACTAAATTTGTGGCTGTAAAGGACCAAAAACTCTATTCCGGGAAGGTATCCCTATGGGAGGTACCCGAAATGGTAATCCGATTTCGCCCAAAAAGTATATGACCGTAGAGTGATAACAAGCTTACATGGATAACCGGCCAGCCAGCCGGACGGACATCGTTAAAACAACTCAGGGAGTGATTCGAAGTCGATTGGTATACTAAAAGGTAGATCTCAGACCAATATTTCTATGCGTCTTAAGGAAACCTTCGTAGGATTTGCTGTAGTTTTTAGCTCCAAACCAAAAAATCATTTTTACACAGTTTTTTGTCAGAAGTAAATAGATCTTAGTATTTGTACACCTTTCACTGTTCCTTTTTATTGTCAAAATAAAGTTTAATTTTTAAATAGTTTTTTGGACTTCTGTGGCACCAAACAAAATTAAAAAGCAGTTGTTATTGCCCAACATGAGTTCTTTAAATTAATATATTATTTTGTTGTTTGATGTGAATTTAACTCATACCATGTAAATTTTACATTCAGTTTAAGATTTTTGAGAGAGAGCATAAGTATCGGGTGTTTTTTATTGAGGTATAGAACTTTAAGTTGGCATCACTTTTTTAACTGGCGGCCGTTTTGTCAGCTGTCAAGTGATTAATATTTAGTTTGGTTTGCCATTTCATCATGAACAGGTTGACAAAAGAACAACGCTTGCAAATCGTGCAAATTTATTTCGAAAATAATGGTTCAGTTCGCGAAGTTTACCGCAAGCTCCGTCCATTTTATGGTCGACATAATCGTCCATCAGAGCAATTAATTCGGTTAACCATGGATCGTTTTCGCACTACGTTTACTCTATGTGATAATACGCATCCGCAGCGACGTCGAACAGTGCGCACCGAAGAAACAATTGCCGCTGTAGAGCAAAGTGTTGAAGAGGACCCGAATGAATCGATTCGCCACCGTGCACAGCAATTGGAGCTTTGTCCATCAACTTTATGGAAGATTTTGCGCAAAGATCTTGGCTGGCGACCTTACAAGATCCAGCTTGTGCAAGAATTAAAGCCGCGAGACCATGCAATGCGTCGTGATTTTGGTGTATGGGCCGAAAATGAGATTGATCTCGATGCTGATTTTCATCGCAAAATTTTGTTCAGTGATGAGGCTCATTTTTGGTTGAATGGCTACGTCAACAAGCAAAATTGCCGCATTTGGAGTGAAGAGAATCCACATGAGACCCTTGAGACGCCATTACATCCACAAAAACTGACTGTTTGGTGTGCTCTATGGGCTGGTGGAGTCATTGGGCCATACTTCTTCCGAAATAATGCTGGAGAGTCAGTTACCATAAATGAAGACCGGTATAGAGCCATGATAACCGACTATTTTGTTCCCCAATTGGATGGCATGAATGTGGATGAGTTGTGGTTCCAACAAGATGGCGCTACATGCCACACAGCGCACGTCACAATTGATTTATTGAAGGAAACATTCGATGAGCGCATAATTTCGCGGAATGGACCTGTCAATTGGCCACCAAGATCGTGCGATTTGACACCACTGGATTATTTTCTTTGGGGATATGTGAAGTCGCTCGTCTACGCCAACAAACCAGAAACGTTAGGGGACTTGGAAGCCAACATTCGTGGCGTTATTGCCAACATACGGCCCCATATGCTCGAAAAAGTAGTTGAAAATTGGACCTGTAGAATTGGCTTTATTCGAGCCAGCCGCGGCGGGCACATGCCCGAAATCATATTTAAACATTAATGGCATA
The DNA here is from genome assembly GCA_933228675.1 of Stomorhina lunata. Lineage (NCBI taxonomy): Eukaryota > Metazoa > Arthropoda > Insecta > Diptera > Rhiniidae > Stomorhina > Stomorhina lunata. Next base: position 18,329,997 of record OW121743.1, read on the forward strand.
AAATTATCCTTCCAATAAAGCCAAATTGATGGACATTAAAACGATTTTCTTGTGTTTTATTTCAATTCGAAGTTCTATACCTCTAAAAAAAAACATCCATTAAATCAATGGAGAAAATTGCAAACCATCGTTTATTTACTTAACATAAATATAAAATGTAAAGCACAATTTAAGGGATAAGGGATCGAGAGTGTTATTATTTCATTTCATTGTAATCAAAATTTGATTTCCATATTTCATGAAGAATCTTTTTAATGAAATTGTAATTAATTGTATTTTCATTGTATAGAAAATAATTTTAATTAATATTCAATTTTGAAACAAGTGTTACAATGCAAATACTGAAGCATTTGGTGAAAGAAAATGTATATTATTTCCCCATTGATTCATAGCTCTAATGCACACAACCTTTAACTAAAAATATAATAATATTTCCTTTTATTTATTCTATATCAGAGCCCGCAAATGAGAAAAAACAAGTAAGAAAGTGATATAGTCGGTCAAGCCCGACCATACGATACCCTTCACAACTAAGGTCAAAAGTGTTATTTTTCTGTATAAAGACAAATATTTGCTAAATTTTGCCATCATACAAACATTTTCTCAAAACTTATATATTTAAGCTGCTTCCGATATTTGGACTTATCAAATGTGGACCGATTATCTCGAAATTAAGCAAATTGATTACAGTTGTTACAAAAACTATGTATGCAAAAAATAAACTTAAAATTCCCATTATCTTCAGATTTACGAGCGTTTTAGTGATTTTTTTTTTTGGTCTCATTTAGTGCATTTTTAAAGAAAAGTTTGTATGGGAGCTATGGTGAAATGTGAACCGATTTTAACGAAATTTGGTACAGTGATTTTAGTTTACATAAGCAGTATTTGATTTAAATTTCATGAAAAAATATTGATATTTGTGGCCAGTATATCAATTCCGGGAAGTGTTACCTATGGGAGGTACCATAAATAATGGACCGATTTTGAAGAATTCCAATAGCCATGGTCCCATTATCAAAAAAATGATCTGTGCCAAATTTCATCAAATTATCTTTAGAATTGCGACCTGTAGTTTGATTACAAGGTTTACATGGGGGTCCAGCTAGCCAGGCGGACGGACGGACGGACATCGCTAAATCGACTCAGAAAGTGATTCTAAGCCTATTGGTATACCAAAAGGTGGGTCTAAGACAAATATTTCCATGCGTTACATACATCAGCACAAACTTATAATACCCCCTCCACCTATGGTGGTGAAAGGTATAAAAAGTATGAACTAATTGTGTATTTGTGGGTTTAGGCTATACAAAAGTATCTTACAAAGCCGATATACTAGTACCGGGCTTCTGAAAATTATAGGGCAATCTGTAACAAAGGATAGTATTACGCATATCTCCGTTTTTTATACAATTAGTTTACGAGATATGTTATTATACCACATTACCTACACTTACACTATTCTTCCCTCAGTACAAAAATATTAAACACTTTCTTGGTACTTTTAAGAAATCAATAATTTAGGAATACTTTTTGTATATTTGGCGTACAGACAAATTGATTTCGCATACATTTTCTAGAATATTTAAGTTTTACTAATTTCGCAAAAACTATAAAAATTTTAAATATGTTGGCTTCTTCATTTACCCCATAAAGCTTTTACTGAGCCCATCTGCCGCCATCAGCCAACAAAAGCTTCAAAGTTATTGTAGAAACTATATGAATGCCGCAGGAAATTACTATTTAAAAAAAAACGAACGGAAATTAAAATTAATTTCATTTAAAGCTAAAACTTTATCCTTTTATGCAAAACTTTATTGAGTTTGTCCTTACCAACATCCCTGCTCCTTTGTCCCCCTCCCCCACACAAAGTGTGAATAAAAAATTCCTTTTGGCAAACTCCACGCAAAATCCTCATAATCCTTTGGTTTTTCTTTTGCCGTTTGCTCGTATTACATGTAGACGACTAATTAACATCTCTGCATTCCTTTGTTGGGGCAAAAAAAATTCCCGCACATAATTAACACTTATGATAATGTTAATAATATTTACATACATAGTCAGGACAGATGGGACGGGGGGGATAGTGCGAAAAATAATGGCATCATAAATGAGACAAAGGTTTTTTTTTAAATATGCCAGACATCATAAATTTTTGTAGGTTTTACGAAGGTAGGAAGGATTTCCTTGTTAGCATAAGGGAAAATATGTTTGCAAAGTGTTTAAATAAGGGTTTGGGTGAAGCACTAAAAAAACCTTAGAACTAAGTTAGAACTAAACCTGGAACTCTTCCTAGAACTGAATCTGGAACTGAAACTAGAACTGAATCTAGAACTGAATCTAGAACTGAACCTAGAACTGAATCTAAAACTGTACCTAGAACTGAACCTAGAACTAAACCTAGAACAGAACCTAGAATTCAACCTAGAACTGATCCCATAACTGAAACTAGAACTATATCTAGAACTGAATATAGAACTGAATCTAGAACTGAACCTAGAACTGAATCTAGAACTGAAAATAGAACTGAACCTAGAACAGAACCTATAACGGAACCTAGAACTGAACCTAAAACGGAACCTAGAACTGAACCTAGAACTGAACCTAGAACTGAACCTAAAACTGAATCCGGACTAGAACTGAACCTAGAACTGACCCTAAAACCAAACCTAGAACTGAACCTAGAACTGAACCTAAAACTGAACCTAGAACTGAAAGTAGAACTGAACCTAGAACTGAAACTAGAACTGAACTAGAACTGAACCTAGAACTAAACCTAGAACTAAACTAGAACTAAACCTCGAACTGAAGTAGAACTGAACTTAGAACTGAACCTAGAACTGAATCTAGAACTGAACCTAGAACTGAACCTAGAACTGAATCTAGAACTGAACCTAGAAAGAACTGAACCTAGAACTGAAACTAGAACTGAACTAGAACTGAACCTAGAACTAAACCTAGAACTAAACTAGAACTAAACCTCGAACTGAAGTAGAACTGAACTTAGAACTGAACCTAGAACTGAATCTAGAACTGAACCTAGAACTGAACCTAGAACTGAATCTAGAACTGAACCTAGAACTGAAATTAGAACTGAACCTAGAACTGAAATTAAAACTGAAACTAGAACTGAACCTAGAACTGAATCTAGAACTGAACCTAGAACTGGATCTGGAACTTAAGCTAGAACTGAACCTAAAACTGAATCTGGAGCTTAACCTAGAACTGAACCTAGAACTGAATCTAGAACAAAACTTAGAACTGAACCTAGAACTGAACCTAGAACTGAAACTACAACTGAACCTAGAACTAAACCTAGAACTGAACTAAAACTAAACCTAGAACTGAACTAGAACTGAACTAGAACTAAACCTACAACTGAACCTACAACTGAACCTAGAACTGAATCTAGAACTGAATCTAGAACTGAACTAGAACTGAACCTGGAATTGAACCTAAACCTAAATCTAGAACTGAACCAAGAACTGAACCTAGAACCGAACCTAGAACTGAACCTAGAATTGAACCTAAAACTGAATCTAGAACTGAACCTAGAACTGAACCTACAACTGAACCTAGAACTGAGCCTAAAACTGAAAATAGAACTGAACCTAGAATTGAACCTAGAACTGAACCTAGAACTGAACCTAGAACAGAACCTAGAACAGAACCTAGAACTGAACCTAGAACTGAACCTAGAACTGAACCTAGAACTGAACCTAGAACAGAACCTAGAACTGAACCTAGAACTGAATCTAGAACTGAGCCTAAAACTGAATCTAGAACTGAACTAGAACTGAAACTAAAACTGAATCTAGAACTGAACCTAGAACTGAACCTAGAACTGAACCTAGAACTGAACCTAGAACAGAACCTAGAACTGAACCTAGAACTGAATCTAGAACTGAGCCTAAAACTGAATCTAGAACTGAACTAGAACTGAAACTAAAACTGAATCTAGAACTGAACCTAGAACTGAAGATAGAACTAAATCTAGAACTGAACCTAGAACCGAACCATGAACTGAACCTAGAACTGAAGCTAGAACTAAATTTAGAACTGAACCTAGAACTGAACCTAGAACTGAACCTAGAACCGAACCTAGAACTGAACCTAGAATTGAACCTAGAACTGAGCCTAAAACTGAAAATAGAACTGAAGCTAGAATTAAAACCTAGAACTGAACCTAGAACTGAACCTAGAACTGAACCTACAACTGAACCTAGAACTGAGCCTAAAACTGAAAATAGAACTGAAGCTAGAACTAAAACCTAGAACTGAACCTAGAACTGAACCTAAACTGAACCTAGAATTGAACCTAGAACTGAATCTAGAACTGAGCCTAAAACTGAATCTAGAACTGAACTAGAACTGAACCTAAAACTGAATCTAGAACTGAACCTAGAACTGAAGCTAGAACTAACTCTAGAACTGATCCTAAAACTGAACCTAGAACTGAACCTAGAACTGAACCTAGAAATGAAGCTAGAACTAAAAGTAGAACTAAAATATGAACTAAACCTAGAACTGAACCTAAAACCAAACCTAGAACTGAACTAGAACTGAACTAGAACTGAACTGAACTAGAACTGAACTAGAACTGAACTAGAACTGAACTAGAACTGAACTAGAACTGAACTAGAACTGAACTAGAACTGAACTAGAACTGAACTAGAACTGAACTAGAACTGAACTAGAACTGAACTAGAACTGAACTAGAACTGAACTAGAACTGAACTAGAACTGAACTAGAACTGAACTAGAACTGAACTAGAACTGAACTAGAACTGAACTAGAACTGAACTAGAACTGAACTAGAACTGAACTAGAACTGAACTAGAACTGAACTAGAACTGAACTAGAACTGAACTAGAACTGAACTAGAACTGAACTAGAACTGAACTAGAACTGAACTAGAACTGAACTAGAACTGAACTAGAACTGAACTAGAACTGAACTAGAACTGAACTAGAACTGAACTAGAACTGAACTAGAACTGAACTAGAACTGAACTAGAACTGAACTAGAACTGAACTAGAACTGAACTAGAACTGAACTAGAACTGAACTAGAACTGAACTAGAACTGAACTAGAACTGAACTAGAACTGAACTAGAACTGAACTAGAACTGAACTAGAACTGAACTAGAACTGAACTAGAACTGAACTAGAACTGAACTAGAACTGAACTAGAACTGAACTAGAACTGAACTAGAACTGAACTAGAACTGAACTAGAACTGAACTAGAACTGAACTAGAACTGAACTAGAACTGAACTAGAACTGAACTAGAACTGAACTAGAACTGAACTAGAACTGAACTAGAACTGAACTAGAACTGAACTAGAACTGAACTAGAACTGAACTAGAACTGAACTAGAACTGAACTAGAACTGAACTAGAACTGAACTAGAACTGAACTAGAACTGAACTAGAACTGAACTAGAACTGAACTAGAACTGAACTAGAACTGAACTAGAACTGAACTAGAACTGAACTAGAACTGAACTAGAACTGAACTAGAACTGAACTAGAACTGAACTAGAACTGAACTAGAACTGAACTAGAACTGAACTAGAACTGAACTAGAACTGAACTAGAACTGAACTAGAACTGAACTAGAACTGAACTAGAACTGAACTAGAACTGAACTAGAACTGAACTAGAACTGAACTAGAACTGAACTAGAACTGAACTAGAACTGAACTAGAACTGAACTAGAACTGAACTAGAACTGAACTAGAACTGAACTAGAACTGAACTAGAACTGAACTAGAACTGAACTAGAACTGAACTAGAACTGAACTAGAACTGAACTAGAACTGAACTAGAACTGAACTAGAACTGAACTAGAACTGAACTAGAACTGAACTAGAACTGAACTAGAACTGAACTAGAACTGAACTAGAACTGAACTAGAACTGAACTAGAACTGAACTAGAACTGAACTAGAACTGAACTAGAACTGAACTAGAACTGAACTAGAACTGAACTAGAACTGAACTAGAACTGAACTAGAACTGAACTAGAACTGAACTAGAACTGAACTAGAACTGAACTAGAACTGAACTAGAACTGAACTAGAACTGAACTAGAACTGAACTAGAACTGAACTAGAACTGAACTAGAACTGAACTAGAACTGAACTAGAACTGAACTAGAACTGAACTAGAACTGAACTAGAACTGAACTAGAACTGAACTAGAACTGAACTAGAACTGAACTAGAACTGAACTAGAACTGAACTAGAACTGAACTAGAACTGAACTAGAACTGAACTAGAACTGAACTAGAACTGAACTAGAACTGAACTAGAACTGAACTAGAACTGAACTAGAACTGAACTAGAACTGAACTAGAACTGAACTAGAACTGAACTAGAACTGAACTAGAACTGAACTAGAACTGAACTAGAACTGAACTAGAACTGAACTAGAACTGAACTAGAACTGAACTAGAACTGAACTAGAACTGAACTAGAACTGAACTAGAACTGAACTAGAACTAGAACTGAACTAGAACTGAACTAGAACTGAACTAGAACTGAACTAGAACTGAACTAGAACTGAACTAGAACTAGAACTGAACTAGAACTGAACTAGAACTGAACTAGAACTGAACTAGAACTGAACTAGAACTGAACTAGAACTGAACTAGAACTGAACTAGAACTGAACTAGAACTGAACTAGAACTGAACTAGAACTGAACTAGAACTGAACTAGAACTGAACTAGAACTGAACTAGAACTGAACTAGAACTGAACTAGAACTGAACTAGAACTGAACTAGAACTGAACTAGAACTGAACTAGAACTGAACTAGAACTGAACTAGAACTGAACTAGAACTGAACTAGAACTGAACTAGAACTGAACTAGAACTGAACTAGAACTGAACTAGAACTGAACTAGAACTGAACTAGAACTGAACTAGAACTGAACTAGAACTGAACTAGAACTGAACTAGAACTGAACTAGAACTGAACTAGAACTGAACTAGAACTGAACTAGAACTGAACTAGAACTGAACTAGAACTGAACTAGAACTGAACTAGAACTGAACTAGAACTGAACTAGAACTGAACTAGAACTGAACTAGAACTGAACTAGAACTGAACTAGAACTGAACTAGAACTGAACTAGAACTGAACTAGAACTGAACTAGAACTGAACTAGAACTGAACTAGAACTGAACTAGAACTGAACTAGAACTGAACTAGAACTGAACTAGAACTGAACTAGAACTGAACTAGAACTGAACTAGAACTGAACTAGAACTGAACTAGAACTGAACTAGAACTGAACTAGAACTGAACTAGAACTGAACTAGAACTGAACTAGAACTGAACTAGAACTGAACTAGAACTGAACCTGAACTAGAACTGAACTAGAACTGAACTAGAACTGAACTAGAACTGAACTAGAACTGAACTAGAACTGAACTAGAACTGAACTAGAACTGAACTAGAACTGAACTAGAACTGAACTAGAACTGAACTAGAACTGAACTAGAACTGAACTAGAACTGAACTAGAACTGAACTAGAACTGAACTAGAACTGAACTAGAACTGAACTAGAACTGAACTAGAACTGAACTAGAACTGAACTAGAACTGAACTAGAACTGAACTAGAACTGAACTAGAACTGAACTAGAACTGAACTAGAACTGAACTAGAACTGAACTAGAACTGAACTAGAACTGAACTAGAACTGAACTAGAACTGAACTAGAACTGAACTAGAACTGAACTAGAACTGAACTAGAACTGAACTAGAACTGAACTAGAACTGAACTAGAACTGAACTAGAACTGAACTAGAACTGAACTAGAACTGAACTAGAACTGAACTAGAACTGAACTAGAACTGAACTAGAACTGAACTAGAACTGAACTAGAACTGAACTAGAACTGAACTAGAACTGAACTAGAACTGAACTAGAACTGAACTAGAACTGAACTAGAACTGAACTAGAACTGAACTAGAACTGAACTAGAACTGAACTAGAACTGAACTAGAACTGAACTAGAACTGAACTAGAACTGAACTAGAACTGAACTAGAACTGAACTAGAACTGAACTAGAACTGAACTAGAACTGAACTAGAACTGAACTAGAACTGAACTAGAACTGAACTAGAACTGAACTAGAACTGAACTAGAACTGAACTAGAACTGAACTAGAACTGAACTAGAACTGAACTAGAACTGAACTAGAACTGAACTAGAACTGAACTAGAACTGAACTAGAACTGAACTAGAACTGAACTAGAACTGAACTAGAACTGAACTAGAACTGAACTAGAACTGAACTAGAACTGAACTAGAACTGAACTAGAACTGAACTAGAACTGAACTAGAACTGAACTAGAACTGAACTAGAACTGAACTAGAACTGAACTAGAACTGAACTAGAACTGAACTAGAACTGAACTAGAACTGAACTAGAACTGAACTAGAACTGAACTAGAACTGAACTAGAACTGAACTAGAACTGAACTAGAACTGAACTAGAACTGAACTAGAACTGAACTAGAACTGAACTAGAACTGAACTAGAACTGAACTAGAACTGAACTAGAACTGAACTAGAACTGAACTAGAACTGAACTAGAACTGAACTAGAACTGAACTAGAACTGAACTAGAACTGAACTAGAACTGAACTAGAACTGAACTAGAACTGAACTAGAACTGAACTAGAACTGAACTAGAACTGAACTAGAACTGAACTAGAACTGAACTAGAACTGAACTAGAACTGAACTAGAACTGAACTAGAACTGAACTAGAACTGAACTAGAACTGAACTAGAACTGAACTAGAACTGAACTAGAACTGAACTAGAACTGAACTAGAACTGAACTAGAACTGAACTAGAACTGAACTAGAACTGAACTAGAACTGAACTAGAACTGAACTAGAACTGAACTAGAACTGAACTAGAACTGAACTAGAACTGAACTAGAACTGAACTAGAACTGAACTAGAACTGAACTAGAACTGAACTAGAACTGAACTAGAACTGAACTAGAACTGAACTAGAACTGAACTAGAACTGAACTAGAACTGAACTAGAACTGAACTAGAACTGAACTAGAACTGAACTAGAACTGAACTAGAACTGAACTAGAACTGAACTAGAACTGAACTAGAACTGAACTAGAACTGAACTAGAACTGAACTAGAACTGAACTAGAACTGAACTAGAACTGAACTAGAACTGAACTAGAACTGAACTAGAACTGAACTAGAACTGAACTAGAACTGAACTAGAACTGAACTAGAACTGAACTAGAACTGAACTAGAACTGAACTAGAACTGAACTAGAACTGAACTAGAACTGAACTAGAACTGAACTAGAACTGAACTAGAACTGAACTAGAACTGAACTAGAACTGAACTAGAACTGAACTAGAACTGAACTAGAACTGAACTAGAACTGAACTAGAACTGAACTAGAACTGAACTAGAACTGAACTAGAACTGAACTAGAACTGAACTAGAACTGAACTAGAACTGAACTAGAACTGAACTAGAACTGAACTAGAACTGAACTAGAACTGAACTAGAACTGAACTAGAACTGAACTAGAACTGAACTAGAACTGAACTAGAACTGAACTAGAACTGAACTAGAACTGAACTAGAACTGAACTAGAACTGAACTAGAACTGAACTAGAACTGAACTAGAACTGAACTAGAACTGAACTAGAACTGAACTAGAACTGAACTAGAACTGAACTAGAACTGAACTAGAACTGAACTAGAACTGAACTAGAACTGAACTAGAACTGAACTAGAACTGAACTAGAACTGAACTAGAACTGAACTAGAACTGAACTAGAACTGAACTAGAACTGAACTAGAACTGAACTAGAACTGAACTAGAACTGAACTAGAACTGAACTAGAACTGAACTAGAACTGAACTAGAACTGAACTAGAACTGAACTAGAACTGAACTAGAACTGAACTAGAACTGAACTAGAACTGAACTAGAACTGAACTAGAACTGAACTAGAACTGAACTAGAACTGAACTAGAACTGAACTAGAACTGAACTAGAACTGAACTAGAACTGAACTAGAACTGAACTAGAACTGAACTAGAACTGAACTAGAACTGAACTAGAACTGAACTAGAACTGAACTAGAACTGAACTAGAACTGAACTAGAACTGAACTAGAACTGAACTAGAACTGAACTAGAACTGAACTAGAACTGAACTAGAACTGAACTAGAACTGAACTAGAACTGAACTAGAACTGAACTAGAACTGAACTAGAACTGAACTAGAACTGAACTAGAACTGAACTAGAACTGAACTAGAACTGAACTAGAACTGAACTAGAACTGAACTAGAACTGAACTAGAACTGAACTAGAACTGAACTAGAACTGAACTAGAACTGAACTAGAACTGAACTAGAACTGAACTAGAACTGAACTAGAACTGAACTAGAACTGAACTAGAACTGAACTAGAACTGAACTAGAACTGAACTAGAACTGAACTAGAACTGAACTAGAACTGAACTAGAACTGAACTAGAACTGAACTAGAACTGAACTAGAACTGAACTAGAACTGAACTAGAACTGAACTAGAACTGAACTAGAACTGAACTAGAACTGAACTAGAACTGAACTAGAACTGAACTAGAACTGAACTAGAACTGAACTAGAACTGAACTAGAACTGAACTAGAACTGAACTAGAACTGAACTAGAACTGAACTAGAACTGAACTAGAACTGAACTAGAACTGAACTAGAACTGAACTAGAACTGAACTAGAACTGAACTAGAACTGAACTAGAACTGAACTAGAACTGAACTAGAACTGAACTAGAACTGAACTAGAACTGAACTAGAACTGAACTAGAACTGAACTAGAACTGAACTAGAACTGAACTAGAACTGAACTAGAACTGAACTAGAACTGAACTAGAACTGAACTAGAACTGAACTAGAACTGAACTAGAACTGAACTAGAACTGAACTAGAACTGAACTAGAACTGAACTAGAACTGAACTAGAACTGAACTAGAACTGAACTAGAACTGAACTAGAACTGAACTAGAACTGAACTAGAACTGAACTAGAACTGAACTAGAACTGAACTAGAACTGAACTAGAACTGAACTAGAACTGAACTAGAACTGAACTAGAACTGAACTAGAACTGAACTAGAACTGAACTAGAACTGAACTAGAACTGAACTAGAACTGAACTAGAACTGAACTAGAACTGAACTAGAACTGAACTAGAACTGAACTAGAACTGAACTAGAACTGAACTAGAACTGAACTAGAACTGAACTAGAACTGAACTAGAACTGAACTAGAACTGAACTAGAACTGAACTAGAACTGAACTAGAACTGAACTAGAACTGAACTAGAACTGAACTAGAACTGAACTAGAACTGAACTAGAACTGAACTAGAACTGAACTAGAACTGAACTAGAACTGAACTAGAACTGAACTAGAACTGAACTAGAACTGAACTAGAACTGAACTAGAACTGAACTAGAACTGAACTAGAACTGAACTAGAACTGAACTAGAACTGAACTAGAACTGAACTAGAACTGAACTAGAACTGAACTAGAACTGAACTAGAACTGAACTAGAACTGAACTAGAACTGAACTAGAACTGAACTAGAACTGAACTAGAACTGAACTAGAACTGAACTAGAACTGAACTAGAACTGAACTAGAACTGAACTAGAACTGAACTAGAACTGAACTAGAACTGAACTAGAACTGAACTAGAACTGAACTAGAACTGAACTAGAACTGAACTAGAACTGAACTAGAACTGAACTAGAACTGAACTAGAACTGAACTAGAACTGAACTAGAACTGAACTAGAACTGAACTAGAACTGAACTAGAACTGAACTAGAACTGAACTAGAACTGAACTAGAACTGAACTAGAACTGAACTAGAACTGAACTAGAACTGAACTAGAACTGAACTAGAACTGAACTAGAACTGAACTAGAACTGAACTAGAACTGAACTAGAACTGAACTAGAACTGAACTAGAACTGAACTAGAACTGAACTAGAACTGAACTAGAACTGAACTAGAACTGAACTAGAACTGAACTAGAACTGAACTAGAACTGAACTAGAACTGAACTAGAACTGAACTAGAACTGAACTAGAACTGAACTAGAACTGAACTAGAACTGAACTAGAACTGAACTAGAACTGAACTAGAACTGAACTAGAACTGAACTAGAACTGAACTAGAACTGAACTAGAACTGAACTAGAACTGAACTAGAACTGAACTAGAACTGAACTAGAACTGAACTAGAACTGAACTAGAACTGAACTGAGAACTGAACTAGAACTGAACTAGAACTGAACTAGAACTGAACTAGAACTGAACTAGAACTAGAACTAGAACTAGAACTGAACTAGAACTGAACTAGAACTGAACTAGAACTGAACTAGAACTGAACTAGAACTGAACTAGAACTGAACTAGAACTGAACTAGAACTGAACTAGAACTGAACTAGAACTGAACTAGAACTGAACTAGAACTGAACTAGAACTGAACTAGAACTGAACTAGAACTGAACTAGAACTGAACTAGAACTGAACTAGAACTGAACTAGAACTGAACTAGAACTGAACTAGAACTGAACTAGAACTGAACTAGAACTGAACTAGAACTGAACTAGAACTGAACTAGAACTGAACTAGAACTGAACTAGAACTGAACTAGAACTGAACTAGAACTGAACTAGAACTGAACTAGAACTGAACTAGAACTGAACTAGAACTGAACTAGAACTGAACTAGAACTGAACTAGAACTGAACTAGAACTGAACTAGAACTGAACTAGAACTGAACTAGAACTGAACTAGAACTGAACTAGAACTGAACTAGAACTGAACTAGAACTGAACTAGAACTGAACTAGAACTGAACTAGAACTGAACTAGAACTGAACTAGAACTGAACTAGAACTGAACTAGAACTGAACTAGAACTGAACTAGAACTGAACTAGAACTGAACTAGAACTGAACTAGAACTGAACTAGAACTGAACTAGAACTGAACTAGAACTGAACTAGAACTGAACTAGAACTGAACTAGAACTGAACTAGAACTGAACTAGAACTGAACTAGAACTGAACTAGAACTGAACTAGAACTGAACTAGAACTGAACTAGAACTGAACTAGAACTGAACTAGAACTGAACTAGAACTGAACTAGAACTGAACTAGAACTGAACTAGAACTGAACTAGAACTGAACTAGAACTGAACTAGAACTGAACTAGAACTGAACTAGAACTGAACTAGAACTGAACTAGAACTGAACTAGAACTGAACTAGAACTGAACTAGAACTGAACTAGAACTGAACTAGAACTGAACTAGAACTGAACTAGAACTGAACTAGAACTGAACTAGAACTGAACTAGAACTGAACTAGAACTGAACTAGAACTGAACTAGAACTGAACTAGAACTGAACTAGAACTGAACTAGAACTGAACTAGAACTGAACTAGAACTGAACTAGAACTGAACTAGAACTGAACTAGAACTGAACTAGAACTGAACTAGAACTGAACTAGAACTGAACTAGAACTGAACTAGAACTGAACTAGAACTGAACTAGAACTGAACTAGAACTGAACTAGAACTGAACTAGAACTGAACTAGAACTGAACTAGAACTGAACTAGAACTGAACTAGAACTGAACTAGAACTGAACTAGAACTGAACTAGAACTGAACTAGAACTGAACTAGAACTGAACTAGAACTGAACTAGAACTGAACTAGAACTGAACTAGAACTGAACTAGAACTGAACTAGAACTGAACTAGAACTGAACTAGAACTGAACTAGAACTGAACTAGAACTGAACTAGAACTGAACTAGAACTGAACTAGAACTGAACTAGAACTGAACTAGAACTGAACTAGAACTGAACTAGAACTGAACTAGAACTGAACTAGAACTGAACTAGAACTGAACTAGAACTGAACTAGAACTGAACTAGAACTGAACTAGAACTGAACTAGAACTGAACTAGAACTGAACTAGAACTGAACTAGAACTGAACTAGAACTGAACTAGAACTGAACTAGAACTGAACTAGAACTGAACTAGAACTGAACTAGAACTGAACTAGAACTGAACTAGAACTGAACTAGAACTGAACTAGAACTGAACTAGAACTGAACTAGAACTGAACTAGAACTGAACTAGAACTGAACTAGAACTGAACTAGAACTGAACTAGAACTGAACTAGAACTGAACTAGAACTGAACTAGAACTGAACTAGAACTGAACTAGAACTGAACTAGAACTGAACTAGAACTGAACTAGAACTGAACTAGAACTGAACTAGAACTGAACTAGAACTGAACTAGAACTGAACTAGAACTGAACTAGAACTGAACTAGAACTGAACTAGAACTGAACTAGAACTGAACTAGAACTGAACTAGAACTGAACTAGAACTGAACTAGAACTGAACTAGAACTGAACTAGAACTGAACTAGAACTGAACTAGAACTGAACTAGAACTGAACTAGAACTGAACTAGAACTGAACTAGAACTGAACTAGAACTGAACTAGAACTGAACTAGAACTGAACTAGAACTGAACTAGAACTGAACTAGAACTGAACTAGAACTGAACTAGAACTGAACTAGAACTGAACTAGAACTGAACTAGAACTGAACTAGAACTGAACTAGAACTGAACTAGAACTGAACTAGAACTGAACTAGAACTGAACTAGAACTGAACTAGAACTGAACTAGAACTGAACTAGAACTGAACTAGAACTGAACTAGAACTGAACTAGAACTGAACTAGAACTGAACTAGAACTGAACTAGAACTGAACTAGAACTGAACTAGAACTGAACTAGAACTGAACTAGAACTGAACTAGAACTGAACTAGAACTGAACTAGAACTGAACTAGAACTGAACTAGAACTGAACTAGAACTGAACTAGAACTGAACTAGAACTGAACTAGAACTGAACTAGAACTGAACTAGAACTGAACTAGAACTGAACTAGAACTGAACTAGAACTGAACTAGAACTGAACTAGAACTGAACTAGAACTGAACTAGAACTGAACTAGAACTGAACTAGAACTGAACTAGAACTGAACTAGAACTGAACTAGAACTGAACTAGAACTGAACTAGAACTGAACTAGAACTGAACTAGAACTGAACTAGAACTGAACTAGAACTGAACTAGAACTGAACTAGAACTGAACTAGAACTGAACTAGAACTGAACTAGAACTGAACTAGAACTGAACTAGAACTGAACTAGAACTGAACTAGAACTGAACTAGAACCGAACTGGAACTGAACTAGAACTACAACTAGAACTTAACTTGAACTGGTGTAGAATTGAACTAGAACTGAGGCTAGAACTGAACTAGAACTTGAACTAATCCTTATCCAAAATAACTTAATTATGTGCATACTTTTAAGGAATTTGAGTCCTTGTCATGTGTGTGAAACAAGTTTGTATGTATATGAGTGCGGTTTTGTAAAAAAATACTGTTGTCAACGTCACGTGACCACATAAAAAACTTTTAGAACGCCAGCTCTTCATTAATATTTCTGCCATACCAACCCACAAACGAATTCTTGCCATAGACACACACACTTGTTTACAAAAAGGTCCTGCCAAACAGTCCTTTCACAGTAGCATGTGGTCAATTTAATGAAACCATTGGCAATGAAGATGATCTCATAATAAGGACAATGATGGCGAAAATGAAAGTATGTTATAATTAACATATGTTATATTTTTCATAGACTTACACAAAAGGTGAGAGTGTGTGTGAGTCCTTAAATCTAAGGTTTCCTTTTTAACATTATGTTGCCAAGGCAGGACAACCTTTTAAAACAAAAGTGCAAAAATTTACACATTTCTAAAGAAGAAGTAGAGAAGGCTCAAGTGTAGCCAAAGGCAGACGTTGTGTGGTTTTAATTTTTTTTTTTCTTTTATTTTGGCCTTTTTCCGAAAAAGGTCTTGTTTAGAAAGCGAGCGTGAGTGTGTGTGAGAGACCCACTGTGTTTCAGAGTAAATTATCCTGAAGTGTGATTGTATTATAAACTATAATGGTATTTTGTAATTATATTTGGTTAACAAGTTTATTTAAGCTGAAGGTTTTGTGTGTTTTAAGGTGTTTAAGATTTTTCTTTATAAGATTAGTTTTGTTTTACTTGGTCCTGAAAAAGGGATTAAAATGGTTAACCTTCTATTAGTGAAATCTAGCCAAATTCTTAATATAAATTAATTAAATAAAAACAAAAAAGTATCAAAATTAAAACATACAATTAGAAGAAAGCTTAGATGTTTACAAAAAGGGGGAAAATGTAACCAATTTAGTGAAAGATTTACAAGGGCTTCTATTATTAAGAACAAGAAACACTCAACCAAAAAGGATATTTTTGACTTGTCCTGCAAAGAATCCACAACTTAAGTAACTAGAAAGAGTAAAAAAAAACATAAATTTCCCTTTCTAATTGGATATTTCTGCAGAAACTTACATTCAGGTGCTTAAAATAATGTTTGAAAATTTAAATTTTTAAGCTTTAAATAAATTTTCCAAAGAGGGAAATTTTATTTTAAGGACTAATTCGAAAAGTAAATTTAAAGAATTAAAACAATATTTTAATAAAAAAAAACAGGAAATTTCCCTAATTAAAAAAAAATCCCTTAAAGGGAAATTTAATTTGAAAGACTTCTTCACTAAGTTAAAAGTTTTTTTTTTGTAAAAAATTTAAATAGAAACACGAATCGAAAAAAAAAAGAAACAAGATTCGAATGGAAAAGGTAAAATTTCCCTAACTAATAAAAAATTCCCTTAAAGGGAATTTTTATTTGAAGGACTTTGTGAAAGTTTAAGGTCTTTTTTTTTTGTAAAAAAAAAAAAATAAATTGAAACACGATTTGCTTAAAAATAAAATTTCTTTATTTAAAAGAAAAAAAATCCCTTTAAGGGAAATTTTTATCTGAAACACTTTTTCACAAAGTTTTTGTAGTAAATTTTAATATAAATAAGATTTTAATAGAAAAAGTAAAATTTTCCTAATTAATAAAAAATTCCTTAAAAGGGAAATTTTATTTGAAAGACTTTGTCAAAGTTTTAAGTCTTTTTTTACAGAAAAAAAAAATAAATTGAAACACGATTTGCTAAAAAAAATAAATTTCCCTTATTTAAAAAAATCCCTTAAAGGGAAATTTTATCCCAAAGACTTGTTGACAAAGTTTAAAGTTATTTTTGTAATAAATTTGTAATAAATTTAAATAAGAATTAAATAAAAAAAATTAAAATTTTCCGAATTAAAAATAAAATCCCTTCAAGGGAAATTTTATTGTTTTAAGTTTAAAGATTTTTTTTTGTAAAAAAATTAAATTGAAACACGATTTGATTAAAAAAATGAATTTTCCTTATTTAAAAAAAATCCTTTTAAGGGAAATTTTATCTGAATGACTTGTTCACAAAGTTTTAAGTTATTTTTGTTATAAATTAAAATGGAAACAAAATTTTAACAAAAAAGGAAAATTTCCTCTATTAATAAAAAAAATCCTTCAAGGGAAATTTTATCTAAAAGACTTGCTTACAAAGTATAAATAAAAAATTGCATTTACAATTTTGAAGATAATGGCTTAAAATTTGAAATTTTTTAGGCTTTTATAAATTTCCCTTTAAGGGTAATTCTCCGCTAAACACTCTTTTACAAAGTTTAAAGCTTTTTTGAGGTTAATTTTACTAGAAATAACATCTTTAGCAAAAAACAAAATTTCCTTCTGAATAATCTTAATATTTTTCAAAAATGTCCCTTTAGGGGAAATTTTGTATTAGGATACACAAAAACGGTCCCGAATAAAAAAAGTTAAAAAAAATCCCTCTATAGAAAATTTTATTTGAAAACATGTTATCACAAAAATGTCTTATAGGGGACTTAATTTGTACCTTTTGTACTAACAAAAGAATATTTTGTACTAACAAAAGTACATTTTGTACTAACAAAAGTACATTTTGTACTAACAAAAGTACATTTTGTACTAACAAAAGTACATTTTGTATATACTAACAAAAGTACCTTTTGTACTAACAAAAGTACCTTTTGTACTAACAAAAGTACCTTTTGTACTAACAAAAGTAACTTTTTTACTAACAAAAGTACCTATTGTACTAAAAAAAGTACTAACAAAAGTACTAACAAAAGTACCTTTTGTACTAACAAAAGTACCTTTTGTACTAACAAAAGTACCTTTTGTACTAACAAAAGTACCTTTTGTACTAACAAAAGTACCTTTTGTACTAATAAAAGTACCTTTTGTGCTAACAAAAGTACCTTTTGTACTAACAAAAGTACCTTTTGTATTAACAAAAGTACCTTTTGTACTAACAAAAGTACCTTTTGTACTAGCAAAAGTACCTTTTGTACTAGCAAAAGTACCTTTTGTACTAGCAAAAGTACCTTTTGTACTAGCAAAAGTACCTTTTGTACTAACAAAAGTACCTTTTGTACTAACAAAAGTACCTTTTGTACTAACAAAAGTACCTTTTGTACTAACAAAAGTACGTTTTGTACTAACAAAAGTACGTTTTGTAATAACAAAAGTACCTTTTGTACTAACAAAAGTACGTTTTGTACTAACAAAAGTACGTTTTGTAATAACAAAAATACCTTTTGTACTAACAAAAGTACCTTTTGTACTAACAAAAGTACCTTTTGTACTAACAAAAGTACCTTTTATACTAACAAAAGTACCTTTTGTACTAACAAAAGTACCTTTTGTACAAACAAAAGTACCTTTTGTACAAACAAAAGTACCTTTTGTACAAACAAAAGTACCTTTTGTACAAACAAAAGTACCTTTTGTACTAACAAAAGTACCTTTTGTACTAACAAAAATACCTTTTGTACTAACAAAATTACCTTTTGTACTAACAAAAGTACCTTTTGTACTAACAAAAGTACCTTTTGTACTAGCAAAAGTACCTTTTGTACTAACAAAAGTACCTTTTGTACTAACAAAAGTACCTTTTGTACTAACAAAAGTACCTTTTGTACTAACAAAAGTACCTTTTGTACTAACAAAAGTACGTTTTGTACTAACAAAAGTACGTTTTGTAATAACAAAAGTACCTTTTGTACTAACAAAAGTACCTTTTGTACTAACAAAAGTACCTTTTGTACTAACAAAAGTACCTTTTGTATTAAAAAAAGTACCTTTTGTACTAACAAAAGAACCTTTTGTACTAGGTTAGGTTAGGTTAGGCAGGATGCAGACTGTAAGGTCCACCTCACTTGGGTCCATAAATAGGTCCCTTTGTAATTCCTGCAAGGATAGAGAGAATTAAATTCTTAAAACTACCGAGAGTAAGAGGCTCAGTTAGAGCCAGCCAGATGCATCGATAAAAGAGCCTATTTTACGAATATTGATGTTCGAGATCTCTGATAGATCGTGCAGAAATGGGAATCCTAGATGGAGGGTTCTAAGTTCAGCAAGTGCTGGGCAGTGACAGAGGAAGTGGGATATTGTTTCTTCCTCCTCTGCATTGTGACAACTTCTGCAGTAGTCATTGCTTTGAAGATTAAGTCTTCTAGCATGTATACCTATAAGACAGTGTCCTTTGAGTACTGAAATAAGGGTGCGAAGTCTATGGCGCGAAAAGCTGACCAGGATTGCAGAGCGCTTACTGTCGTAAGTTGGCCATGTAAGTCTGGAGATCGTACAGGTACTTTCTGTGGACCAGTTGGTCTGTGCGGACCTAAAAATAAACTGCTTTATGAGCAATTTGCATGCTGAGAGCGGAATACCTATGAATTGATCAGTGTTTTCTTGACTAAGAAGAGCACCATCTTTTGCTAGGTTATCCGCTATGATGTTACCTGGTACATTACTATGACTACGTACCCAGAAAAGTTCAATGTTGGAATGTCTCGCCATCTCATTTAGAGACGCCCGGCATTCACGGGTAAGAACGGATGTCGTGTAGACCGATGAAAGGGAATGAATGGCGGCAAGACTATCTGTACAGAAACGAATATCGTTGGGATATACTCGGTGGTACGTGAGCCACTTGCTCGCCCTATAAATAGCTGAAATTTCAGCTTGAAGAATGCTGCATTGTTTAGGGAGCTTGAATTTCACTTTAATCCCAAATGATGGGATAAAGAAGCCCCCACCCACACCACGTGACGATTTGGATCCATCCGAATAGATAACCAGGGTCTCTTCACTAAAAGCGTTATGGGCCCCTGAGATATCCGCAGTGAAGGATTGCTCGAAAGCGGGTGAGGGAATACAGTAGTCTATATTATCAGGGAGATTAAGTTTCTCCAGAATAGTGGTGTGGCCTAGAGACGAAGTAGACCATTCACCGGTGGTTTTTAACCTGATAGCTGAGTTGAGGGCTACTAATTGGGCCATTAGCTCAGCCGGAAGCCAATTAAGCATGGTAAAGAGTGCCTTTGAAGGAGTAGTCCTTAAAGCACCCGTAATCATGAGAGCAGCAGATCTAAGGATCTTAACAAAAAGTCCTCGCTGATTAGCCTTGTTTAGGGCAGGCCACCAGACAAGAGCGCCGTACATGAGAATGGGTTTAACAACCATTTCGAAGAGCCAGGCTGTATTGGAAGGGGATAGGCCCCACGTATTTCCTAGAGCTCTTCTGCACGAGTATAGTGCAATGGAAGCCTTAGACACCCTAGATTGGGTGTTTAAGTTCCAGGACAGCTTAGAGTCCAGGATCACACCTAAGTATTTGGCATGATCCGTGAGTACCAGTTCCGTTCCATCAAGCTTTGGAAGATTGAACTGGGGAATCTTGTATTTCCTAGTGAAAAGAACGAGTTCCGTTTTGGCGGGGTTAACTCCCAGGCCATTGGAAACGCTCCATTCAGTAAGTGTGGCGAGAGCGACTTCGAGTCGCTGCGAGATAGTGTTTAGGTACTTGCCCGAAACTGCAATAGCGACATCATCTGCGTAAGCAATAGTTTTGAAGCGCAGAGAGTCCAATTCCATTAACAATTTGTTGATGGCAAGGTTCCAGAGCAGGGGAGATAAAACACCCCCCTGAGGAGTACCTCGGTATGCTACTTTATATACTGTAGCTTTTCCCAAGGTAGAGAAAATAATTCTATAGGAAAGAAGTTTTCCAATAAAAGAGATGATAGAGTCATCAACTCCTATATCCGCCATTGCCGAAGTAATCGACGTGGGCTTAATATTATTAAAGGCTCCCTCTATATCTAGAAAGGCAACCAGTGAAAATTCGCCGAACTCAAGTGATTTTTCTAAGGAACTAACAAGTGAGTGGAGTGCTGTTTCAACAGACTTACCTTTATTATAGGCGTGCTGTGATTTAGAGAGAAAGCGTGGATTGATAGATGATCGTAAGTGACCATCAATAATGCGTTCTAAAGTTTTAAGAAGGAAGGAGCTGAGACTGATTGGTCTGAAGTCCTTCGATTTTGTGTGGCTAGCTTTACCCGCTTTAGGGATGAATACTACCTCACATCTGGTCCAGGATTCCGGTATATATGAGAATTTAAGACAGCTCATAAAAATCCTGATGAGCCAGGGAGTTATAGTCTCAGCGTTATGCTGAAGGTCAGCTGGGATGATTCCATCCGGACCCGCTGACTTGTATGGTTTGAAACTGTCAAGAGCCCACTAACAAAAGAACCTTTTGTACTAACAAAAGAACCTTTTGTACTTACAAATGTACCTTTTGTACTAACAAAAGTACCTTTTGTACTAACAAAAGTACGTTTTGTACTAATAAAAGTACCTTTTGTACTAACAAAAGTACCTTTTGTACAAACAAAAGTACCTTTTGTACAAACAAAAGTACCTTTTGTACAAACAAGAGTACCTTTTGTACTAACAAAAGTACCTTTTGTACCAACAAAAGTACCTTTTGTATTAAAAAAAGTACCTTTTGTACTAACAAAAGAACCTTTTGTACTTACTAATGTACCTTTTGTACTAACAAAAGTACCTTTTGTCCTAACAAAAGTACCTTTTGTACTAACAAAAGTACCTTTTGTACTAACAAAAGTACCTTTTGTACTAACAAAAGTACCTTTTGTACTAACAAAAGTACCTTTTGTACTAACAAAAGTACCTTTTGTACTAACAAAAGTACCTTTTGTACTAACAAAAGTACCTTTTGTACTAACAAAAGTACCTTTTGTACTAACAAAAGTACCTTTTGTACTAACAAAAGTACCTTTTGTACTAACAAAAGTACCTTTTGTATTAAAAAAAGTACCTTTTGTACTAACAAAAGAACCTTTTGTACTTACAAATGTACCTTTTGTACTAACAAAAGTACCTTTTGTACTAACAAAAGTACCTTTTGTACTAACAAAAGTACCTTTTGTACTAACAAAAGTACCTTTTGTACTAACAAAACTACCTTTTGTACTAACAAAAGTACCTTTTGTATTAAAAAAAGTACCTTTTGTACTAAAAAAGTACTTTTGTACTAACAAATGTACCTTTTGTACTAACAAAAGTACCTTTTGTACAAACAAAAGTACCTTTTGTACAAACAAAAGTACCTTTTGTACTAACAAAAGTACTTTTTGTACAAACAAAAGTACCTTTTGTATGAAAAAAAAGCACCTATTGTACTAATAAAAGTACCTTTTGTACTAACAAATGTACCTTTTGTACTAACAAAAGTGCCTTTTGTACTAAGAAAAGTACCTTTTGTACAAACAAAAGTACCTATTGTACTAAGAAAAGTACCTTTTGTATTAACAAAAGTAACTTTTTTACTAACAAAAGTACCTTTTGTACTAACAAAAGTACCTTTTTTACTAACAAAAGTGCCTTTTGTACTAACAAAAGTACCTTTTGTACTAACAAAAATACCTTTTATACTAACAAAAGGTACTTTTGTACTAACAAAAGTACCTTTTGTACAAAAGTACCTTTTGTACAAAAGTACCTTTTGTACTAACAAAAGTACTTTTTGTACTAACAAAAGTAACTTTTGTACTAACAAAAGTAACTTTTGTACTAACAAAAGTACCTTTTGAGCTAACAAAAGTACCTTTTGTACTAGCAAAAGTACCTTTTGTACCAACAAAAGTACCTTTTGTACTAACAAAAGTACCTTTTGTACTAACAAAAGTAACTTTTGTACTAACAAAAGTACTTTTATTACTAACAAAAGTACCTTTTGTACCAACAAAAGTACCTTTTGCACTAACAAAAGTACCTTTTGTACTCACAAAAGTACCTTTTGTACTAACAAAAGTACCTTTTGTACTAACAAAAGTACATTTTGAACTAACAAAAGTGCATTTTGTACCAACAAAAGTACATTTTCTACTAACAAAAAAAAATTTTGTACTAACAAAAGTACATTTTGTATGAATAAAAGTGCCTTTGTTGTAGCAAAAGTTTTTGTTTGCTAGGCAAAATAACTTTTGTACTCAAAAAGTACTTTTTTGGCTTCTAAAAGTACTTTTTTTCTTCTGAATGATTTTTTCCTAAAGGTTATGTTCGTTTTTTCTTATATCCCCTAAAAGCTTAAGTGCAATTGAAAACGTTTTCACATAAATTCTTTTAAATGGAGTGAGAATTTGAAGGACTGTCTAGCTAGTTTTGCTTGTTATCCTTCAGCATCAAGTGTATGTATGTCTCGGCATAAGTCTTTTATTTTCCATATTTTCTAAACATTTATTGTCCATCATTTTTTCAAAATATTTCCATAAATTTTTCTAACTTTAAGCTCTTTTTGTTTCGTAAGTGATTGTGCTTGTACTCGCATGCCTATAGTAGTTATTCACAATTTTTCATTAGTTGTTTTTTTATTTACAAAGTTGGTTTCTTCATAGTCTCAATCCCATTTTTTGTGTTTAAATGGACTCAGGATCTTTATTTCCTTGTATTGTATTTTTTCCATTTTATTGCCCTGAAAGTAATAGAAGTTGTTGTGTTTTTATGGCCATTGCAAAAAAAAACCTAGACTAAATCCCTGATACGTGTGGTTTATGGTTTTCCATAGGCTTAATTCGTTGGAACAAAAAAAAACATGAACAGACTCCATTTAAACTCTTTGTTCTGGGAGGGATTTATAACTGGTTGTATTATATTTATTAAATGGTCGAGTTAAGTGGATTTTGAAAACAAACACAAGAAACCATCGAAGTAAAATGAAATACTCAAAATCATTTTTACTATAATTTCAGCATAGAAAGGAAGTGGGAGGTAGAAATGATTAATACCTTAAGACAAGCGGAACTAACTGAAGGAAAGTAAGGATTATTTTATGGTACTCAATTAATAGTTGCGGAAGAAAGTGGATTTAAAGACAGAAAAATATGATTTATAAAGTTGTTAAGGGAAAAAGGTTAATAAACATTTATGGCTCAAACGAGAAACCTAAAAGGAAACTCCTTAAAAACCTGTAGTTTTTTTGATACATACAAAACTACTACTCCCCACTTGGTACAATTTATAAATCTGAATAATTCGCTGTGTCTGTGCTGATTGTTGAGGATTTAGAAAAGAAAAATAAAAGTACCTGTAATATAATATTTAATATATAGTTGGAAAACTATTATGAAAATAAAATTTTTCGGTTCATCGTATTAGTATTAGTATTGGCATTGGCATTGGTATTAGTATTGGCATTGGTATTGGTATTAGTATTGGTATTAGTATTAGTAATATTTCACCAATTATATATTAAAACCCTATACTTACATTGATCTCATCAGGTCTAGTTTTCGAGACATTGATCATTTTATGTTTTTGCTAAAAACCTAGAAGCATAGTTTAGCTAGAAACCCAGTTTTTTGTGAAGTGATGCTGGAATACCTTTAATATTTTGAAGGTTTTGGAATCTTTGGGAGTTGAGCTTTCTTTTAAATATAGTGCAGTTCTATAAAAATATATATGAATGCTATAGGCTTTCAGCATCAAAGACAAAATTTCTAATTTTTTAGTTTTGGCCGCTTAGTTTTCAGAACAGCAACTTACATTAATTTTTGGTTTGTAAAATATAAAAAAGACACTTTATTGGTAAAAATAACACAGGTCAACAGCAAAAATGTGCTCGAGTAACCACTATATACATTTGATGTATCATGGCTACCTTAGTACAAAAATGGTAAAATTTTTAAATTCTATGGCAAGATTTTTTTTTTTTAATTTTTTTTTTAAATTGCAATTTTTTTTATACGTTTCTTCAAATAATTAATGATAACTCAAAAACTACTAGTCCGATATTATTAAAATAAAATCAGAAAAATTAAGATTTACATAGCCTTTAATTCGTCTATATATCGCGTTTCAAATTTTCCAATTTCAATGGGTGCATGTCTTATTATTGTGAGATTTGGTGAGAAACTTCCACCCACAAAATTTTAGTCGAATTGGACAACGTTAACACGTAGCGCGTAGGCCCCAAATCTGAAAAATAGCGTTTAAATCGAAAAAAAAATGCAGTTTTTGCAAAATTAAAGCTATTTATTCCCCCTTTTGCAAAAAAGTGGATCCTGTTCCTTAGGGCAAACACAATAAGATTTCCAATAAGCTACATATCTTTAAAATCGGTTAAACAGTTTTCGAGTTACTACAATTTGCACTGGCCATTACATGTCCTTGAGGACTTGCCGAAGGCAATTGACCAAAAAATGTGACTAAGTCAAATCGATGGAATAGATCGAAAATGCATTTTATTGTTTTATTCATGTATTTTCTTTTATTTTATATTTTATTATTTAAATTAATTACAACTTATAAAATAAGGAAATAAATAAATATTATAAACTACAAACTTTGGAATTTTCTTTTATGACATTTTCTATTATTGAATAACGAAGTGTTGCTCTGAATACTCTGGCAAATCATGTGTGCATCCCAGCGACCTTGTTATCTTTCCCCTATTGTCCGAATATCTTGGTGAAATCGTTCGCCCTGTTCCTCACTTAAGTCTCCTAGATTTTTAGGAAAACGATCTAAGTGACTGTGAAGGTAATGTAACTTGATGCTCATGTTGCATCCAAGATTCTGGAAGTGAGTTAACATCTCTTCAACGTGCGCAACATAATCATCATCCTTGTTATTTCCTAAGAAATGTTGAATAACCCATACAAACGAATCCCATGCATTTTTCTCAATTTCTGACATTGAACTGAGAAAATCGGTATCTTTGACCAATTTGCGAATTTGTTGGCCGTCAAATATTCCTGCTCTCAGCCTTCAATACTGTATTTCCACAGTAACACGTGTCCCACAGAAATACGTGTTTTGCCCAAAACAGTATTTCGCGTACTTGTTTTGCCATACATTTCTCATTCATCCAAAACACTTTGGCAGTACCTGGATATTGTATAGTGGTTTCAAAAGCATCGAATTTTTTTATTTTGTTCCGTTGTGTAATAGAAAGATATCCGTCAATTTTAGCGAAATTTTATATTTTATTGTTGACATGTATATTGTTAGCTAAAATGAAAAAAATAAAAAAATTTTAAACTAAGTAAAACGTTTTTGTAAATAGTCTTCGGCAAGTCCTCAAGGACATGTAATGGCCAGTGAAAATTGTAATAACTCGAAAACTGTTTAACCAATTTTAAAGGCATGTAGCTTATTGGAAAAACCATTGCCTTTGCACTAAGAACTAGAATCCACTTTTTTGCAAAAGGGGGAATAAATAGTTTTAATTTTGCAAAAACTGAAAATTTGTCAATTTTTTTCGATTTAAACGCTATTTTTCAGATTTGGGGCCTATGCGTTACGTGTTAACGTTGTCCAATTCGACTAAAATTTTGTGGGTGGAAGTTTCTCACCAAATCTCACAATAATCCGACATGCACCCATTGAAATTGGAAAATTTATTTTTTTCATACAAAAAAACTAAAATTTTGCGAAAATGAGCGAATTCACTAAATTGTGAATAAATTCGAAAAATATCAATCGATTTTTATAGTCGATATCTCATTTTGTTGCTATTATATGTCGCTATGCGATAAAATAATAAATCTGGAAGTTTATTGGCGTTTTCGATTTTTCATGATTTTTTTAAAACGAAAATTTTTGCCATTTTTATATAGATTTTAGATTAGATTAGAGTTTTCTTTATTTTCATTTATGAAATATTTACAAAATTTGAATAAAATTTAAAAAATATAAAATAAATAAATAATAATAAAGAAAGTACGGCTTGGTTAAATAAACCGTTAGCCGGAACAATAGTCTATATTCGATATAAATAAACATTAAATTCAGATATTAGCATCTTTCTATATTTTAAAGCATATTTGACAAAATTGCAAAGCCCTAGCCAATAATCTCTTTCACCGCCATTAAGTATATGAATCACATCGTCTTCTGTAAGAGTTATTCGTTGAAAATATCTCAATCTTATTTCGTTAAACACTGGACAAGAACCTATGAAGTGCACTGTCGTTTCAGGCTCTCTTAGATTGCACAGAGAGCATAATCTTGCGTTGCCCTCTCTAAACGGTTACCATTTAAGTATATCAGATCACCCCTAGCTTTCATTATATATGTGATTTGCTCCTGATTATAGGATTGATTGCAGAATGTTAAGCCTTTTGTGTGATTAAGCCTTTTATATATTCGTTGCCTACTCGAAAGTGCATTTGTCAAATGATCTTGATACTTGCTAATTTTCATATTATTTACCAATGTAACGCAAGACTCATTCCAAGTTTGTTTGTTTTGACGCAACCCGTCGGGGTTTATATTGTATTGTTGCAATTTATTTACGAAATCATTGTGCCACGATATATTTTTCTCTGTAATTATTTTAGATAGTTTATGGGGGAGCCTGTTTTCTTCATAGTCGAACAACGTTTTTGATACATACTTTAAATGCAAGCTATATGTATAAATGTGACCTTCTTCTTGTGATGTTTCCAGAGCTATGAAAAACCTTTGAAATTTATCGTTTTGGTCAAACTCCATGTATCCCCAAACATGTGCCCCATAGGATTGTATGGCTCTACACACCGCTAGAAACAAGTTCCATTTTGCCTTCAAAGGGACATCCTTACGGCCAACGAAATTTTTCCAAGTAGAATTTATGCTTGCTTTTGCTGCTTTATTTTTTGTGCATACGTGCTTTGCGAATGACATTGTCGGGGTTAAATAAATGCTTAAATATTTATACTCAGTTACAATTTTAACTGCTTCTCCCTTAAACGTCCATTTTTCTTTTAAACTTCTTCTACCGCTGTTACGAAGTAGTTTCCAAAATTTAAGATTTTAATTTAACTGTCATTTTCTTTTAAATAAGCAGAGTTGTTATAAATGTACTTATAACATACTCAGTAAATATTAATTTTGATTACTTTTAAGGTATTCGATTTGTTTGTGGCACTGGTCACAAATGACCGCCATTTTAATTTATAATTTCATAAAAAGTGTGAAAAGATAGAATAGAGTAAGTTCTGGAGTAAAAATTCTTTTTTTGTAACTTTATTTTATATCTAATGTACTCGTATATTTTTTAGATAATAAAACATACATACATACGACAAATTCGCATCAACCAGCCGATGCTATCGTTTTAAATAACGTTTGTTTTATTATTATTCTGTCGTCAAAAACAACATTCGAGTTGCTGCCGCAACATTTTTTATTATTCTATTAAATTTCTTTTGGATTTGAGTAAATGCTCCTTAGGAGCGGTCGATCTGTGCAACTCAAAATGTCAAATGAAGGAAACAGCCAGAAGTCGTCCCCGGCCGAGAGTGACGAGGAAAAAACTATAATAGAGACGAGTGAACCATCTATTGCCGAATTAAAGGAGGAAATTCAGTCCCTGAGAAAGTCCTTAACACAATTATTGGATGCCTCCAGCCGTGATGCCTCAAAAACTATGGATTCCCCAACAGCCGTGGCTACAGAGCCACAAATGCCCATTGCAATAAACACAAATACTGCACCAGACGTCGCAGCAGCCTCCAATACGTATACAATGCCGAATACAAATGACACGCTATCATCAACAATGCCAATTCAACACCAAAATTGGAAAATAAGTGAGTACCAAATGCCATTTCAATATAATTTGCCTCCACCCTTTACTGCCACGCATTCGTATGCGTCTACAACAACATCTTTGCCATATTCTGCCGTACAACCAATTAGTACAACCTCTATGCCCTTTTATAGCACACAAACATATGCCCCAATATCTAGTGCCTTGCCCCATACAACCGCACAATCGTACGTGCCAACAATAGCTGCCACTTCTTTCTTGCCAACCCAGTCGCGAATGACCCCAATAACAACAAATTTTCCAACATATATGTCAGCTCCGTCAGCAAATATGCCCCATGGACAATCTACTAATGATAGTCACCAATTCCGTAAGTTCCTTGACTTGCCCCAGTTCTCTGGCCAACCCGAACAATGGCCAATGTTTATCGTAGCGTATAAAGAAACCACAACAAATTATAATTATTCAAAATTAGAAAATTTAATGCGTTTGCAAAAATCATTAGTAGGAGACGCTAGAGCCAAAGTAGAATCCTTCCTAATTCATCCCGACAGCGTAGATACGGTCATAAAAACGCTCGAGTTTCACTACGGTCGTCCACAGGTATTAATACGTAGCCAGATTTCTAAGGCTCGTGCTTTCCCATCAATATCTGAAAGAAAAATGTTTGAAATGGTGAATTTCAGTACTATGGTGTCAAATTTGTCTGCATTTTTGATAAATGCAAATGCTACAGCCCACCTAAATAACCCTACACTGCTGGACGAATTGGTCAATAAGTTGCCGCTTCAGAAACGCGAGGAATGGACAAAACATTCAATTAATAATCTTGGTCCATATCCCAGTGTGCACGATTTCAGTTTGTGGTTGCAGGAAGCAGCAACATATGTTTTCCTTTCCCTTGAAGCAGACACCAGCAAAAATGACGTATTCTACAATAAAAAAGATAAAACTAATCCAACCTTTATGATCGTAGCTGAAGATAATAGACTTACTAAATGTCCAATGTGCCACCAAAAACATCAATTGTACCACTGCGACAAATTTAAGGGAATTCCAACCAATGAAAGATGGAAGTTTGTCAAACAAAATCACCTTTGTTTTGGTTGTTTTCACGCCGGCCACAATTCGTTAAATTGTAAATATAGACGACAATGTGGACTACAAAAATGTCCAAAATATCACAACCGACTTTTACATGAAGAAAATAAATTCAACAAAAATGAAAACAACACAGACAAGCGTGAAACTAACAACACAAATAGTAACTCTGTTGTACGTGAAGGTAACAAACCAATAAGCAAAATAAACAGTGATGATAATAATGGGTCAGTAAATACTATTGTAGAAAATTGTTTTAGAAATGAAACTTTATTTAAATATTTGCCGGTAATAATATCAGGCCCGAAAGGAACAATGAAAATTATGGCCTTTATTGATGAAGGTTCCAAAATAACTCTTTTAGAAGACGAGGTCGCAAATGCAGTTGGATTAAAAGGTACTTCAACTGACTTACGCCTTAGTTGGATAGGTGGCAAAACAACAAATGAAACGTCAAGAAGAGTAAATTTGGAGATCAGCGGTGTTAGTAAAAATCATCTCGGATTCCAAATTAAAAACGTATTTACTACATTGAATTTAAAGTTGCCTCCACAAAGTTTACAATTTGATAACTTTAGAAATAAATTCCCCATTTTAAATGAGATCGATATTGAAAATTATAATAATGCTCGGCCAAAACTTTTAATAGGTCTACCCCATATAAATCTCGTTCGCCCATCTAAAGTTTTTAATTTAGACGGATGTTTTGCCTTACATCAAACGGTTTTGGGTAACGTTATTTTTGGATCAAATGAAAACTCGATTGAAGCCACAGTTTGTAAAATTGATGTAGATATTTTAGATAACATTCAAAAACAAGTTTTTGATTACTTCACTTTGGAAAATTTGGGGATCAAGCTAGTCCAACCAGTGGCTTCACATGATGACAGGCGAGCAGAAGAAATACTTCGCAGTACCACGATAAAAATGGGGTCCCAATATGAAACTGGCCTTCTATGGAAAATTGACAACTTTGAAGCTAAAGAAAGTTATCCAATGGCGTTAAGACGTTTGAATAACATGGAAGTCAAAATGGATAAAGACGAAAGCTTAGCTGAGTGGTATAGAAGTAAAATAAAAGAATATTTAGATAAATCGTACGCCAGGAAATTAACAAAGGAAGAAACTGCAATTAAAGATAGCCGCACTTGGTATTTACCACATTTTGTTGTTACAAACGTAAATAAAGGAAACAAAAGACACCTTGTTTTCGACGCTGCCGCGTGTGTTGACGGTGAATCCTTTAATTCAAGGTTGATGAAAGGTCCTGATAAATACCAACCGAAGTCATTATTGTCAATATTGTTTCGTTTTCGGCAGAAAGAGATAGGTGTTTGTGCTGATATTCGAGAAATGTTCCACCGTGTGAGAATACGCGAAGAAGATCAAATGGCTCAACGGTTTCTTTGGAGAGATGGACGGTCTAATGAGCAGCCTGATGAATACGTTATGGAGGTTATGATCTTCGGGTCCATCAGCTCTCCATGCTCGGCCCAATATGTAAAAAATCTCAATGCAGAGATTTATAAAGATTCCCACCCAAAGGCATACAGGGCAATCGTTGACAGCCACTACGTAGACGATTATGTCGACAGTTTTAGTAGCGTTGGCGAGGCAGTTAACGTCACGAAAGACGTTGTTAATATTCAATATCAAGCCGGTTTTGAACTTAGAGGTTTTGTATCCAATTCGAGAGAAGTTTTAGCTGCTCTAAATGAAGGCGAATCGATAAAAGAAGACCTGGTCTTAGAAAAATTATTTGAAAATGAGACAGCTACTGAGAAAGTTTTGGGAATGCTCTGGAAGCCGGCCGATGATTGTTTTTGCTTTGTTTTAAAATTTAGTAGAGTTCCAGAGGCCGTTTTGAAAGGAGATCGAAAGCCAACGAAAAGTGAGATGTTGAGCCTGACAATGTCGATTTTTGATCCCTTTGGTTTTTTGGCAAACGTGGTTATTAAATCTAAAATCCTGTTACAAGAGTTGTGGAGGACAAAAATTACCTGGGATTCGCCTATTCCTGATGAAATATACGAAAAATGGTACGAGTGGTACAAAAGCCTGTATGAAACACATGAAGTAAAAATATCAAGGTGCTATGGGCGCAATCTCTTTCGCAGTGAAGCAGTTGAACTGCACATTTTTGCCGATGCCAGTGAACAGGCTTTCGCAGCTGTAGCCTACTGGAGGATTTTTTTTGATGGCAACGTCGATGTAGTTTTTGTTGCAGGAAAGTCGAGATGTGCGCCTCTAAAACCACTTTCCATCCCACGACTCGAGCTACAGGCTGCAGTGCTTGCCGTGAGATTGAAGGACTCGATAATATCCTGCCATGATGTAAGCCCAAAGGAAATAATATTTTGGTCGGATTCCAAAACGGTTGTCAAATGGATTCAATCCGATTCCAGAATTTATAAACAATTTGTTAACCACCGCATCGCGGAGATTCTTGAGTCATCTGAGGTGAACCAATGGCGATGGCTGCCTGGTAGTCTAAATCCCGCTGATGAAGCCACAAGGCCACAAAATTTTTCGAAATCGTATTTAACATCCTGTTGGCTAAATGGCCCAAAATTTTTAAAAGACGAGAGGAAAGCCTGGCCGGAAGTTCCAGATGATCTTAATCAACATGAATGTCATGCAGAGAAAAGGTCTAAATTTGTTTTTATGATAAATGAAATCTCAGTAATTCCATTTGAGAGATATTCCAGCTTTAATAAACTGGTTAGAGTAACTTGCTGGATACGACGAGCGGTTAAAATTTTGAAGACTTATGGCGTACAAAGGGCAAAATATGGGCCACTGTTAAGTGCCAATGAAGTTAATGACGCAACGCAATACCTTTGTAAAATTGTTCAACGTGACGTGTTCTGCGAGGAATATAAACAATTAAGCGTAAATAAACCTGTATCAAAATCTAGCCCGATCTTCAAACTTACTCCCTTTTTGGACGCTGATGGTGTAATACGTTTATCAGGTCGCATCAATAATGCCACATGCGTTGATCGCGGTACGAAGGAGCCCATTATCTTGCCAAAAAAACATATGTTGACGACGCTTATAGTTAAACAATACCATGAGAATTTTAAACATCAAAACCAGGAATCAATCTGTGCCGCAATCAGACTGAAGTTTTGGATACCAAGTCTAAGGCAGCTAGTAAGGACTGCGAAGAGAAACTGCCAAGTTTGCAAAAACATGTTTGCTGTTCCAAAGCAACCGTTAATGGGGCAACATCCAGAGGATAGGCTTACCCCCTATGTAAGAGCGTTTTCTTATACTGGCGTTGATTATATCGGCCCGTTTTTGGTTTCCATCGGCAGACGGAGTGAAAAGAGATGGGTATGCATTTTTACTTGCCTTACAACACGAGCAATCCATCTGGAGATAGCTAAAGATTTGTCAACCGATGCCGTCATATTGTGCATTCGAAATTTCATCAATCGAAGAGGGCTACCTATACGAATAAGGAGCGACAGGGGCACTAATTTTGTGGGGGCAAGTAAAGAGAAATTTATTTTCGAAGAGGCAAAACTGATAAATGAGTGTGCAGGGCGCGGTATAGAATGGTTGTTTAACACTCCAGCAAATCCACAGGCAGGCGGCGTATGGGAAAGGATGGTACGTTCAGTGAAAAATGTGTTGGTTTTCACTTTAAAGGAAAAGGCTCCTCAAGTTGACACATTTCACAGTTTGCTAATAGAAGCGGAAAATTTGATAAATTCACGGCCACTAACTCATCTTCCAATCGAGAATTCTGAGGCTGAACCCTTAACTCCCAACCATTTTTTGATTGGATGTCCAAATATACTGCAAACCCCTGCTGTTCCTGAAAGAGTTTGCCTCAGAAAGCAATGGCAAATTTTACAGCAATTAAAACAAACCTTTTGGAAAAGGTGGATTCAAGAATATCTGCCAGAGATAACCCGTCGGACAAAGTGGCACCAAAACGTTAAACCCATCCAGATTGGTGATGTAGTGATAATCTGTGATGACAATGAAACGCGTGGGCAGTGGAAGAGAGGCATCGTTGAGGAGGTTTACCCTGGAGCTGATGGGCAGGTTCGCTCGGCGATGGTAAAGACCGAAACTGGCAAATTAAGAAGACCGGCATCGAAATTGGCTGTACTCGACGTAGGTGGTGTATCTCCCAGGTCGACACACGGGGGCCGGGATGTTACGAAGTAGTTTCCAAAATTTAAGATTTTAATTTAACTGTCATTTTCTTTTAAATAAGCAGAGTTGTTATAAATGTACTTATAACATACTCAGTAAATATTAATTTTGATTACTTTTAAGGTATTCGATTTGTTTGTGGCACTGGTCACAAATGACCGCCATTTTAATTTATAATTTCATAAAAAGTGTGAAAAGATAGAATAGAGTAAGTTCTGGAGTAAAAATTCTTTTTTTGTAACTTTATTTTATATCTAATGTACTCGTATATTTTTTAGATAATAAAACATACATACATACGACAAATTCGCATCAACCAGCCGATGCTATCGTTTTAAATAACGTTTGTTTTATTATTATTCTGTCGTCAAAAACAACATTCGAGTTGCTGCCGCAACAACCGCCTTTTTGAAATATCATGATCTCTGACTTAGCCATATTAACTTCCATTCCCCAGAGCGAGCAATGTTCCTCCAACTTAAAAATCATTTTTTGTAGTACTTCGATATCCTCTGCTATCATAACAATATTATCTGCATACATTAAAACTCGTACATTAATGTTATTTACAAACAAACCTCCACCCAAACATTCGTGCAGATCATTTAAATAGAGCGCAAATAACATAGGGGACATTAGGCACCCTTGCTTGACTCCTGTTTTTATTTCAAAAAACTCAGATAATTCTTCACCTGTCCACACTGCCGACTCCGTTTTTTTATATATAGTTTGTATAAAATTTATTACTTTTGATGACATTCCAATCTGATTTAGCTTGTATATCAATAATCCTCTCTGCACTCGATCAAACGCGGCTTTGAATTTAACAAAGAAAGCATATACTTTACGTTTTTCAGCAAATTTTATGTTGACTATTGATGAAAGACAGTAAATATTGTCCACAGTGGAGTATCCTTTGCGAAAACCAGCTTGGTACTCATTTAAAATTCCATAACGATTCACCCATTCACCAATTCTTTCATTTAAGATTCCTATCATTATTTTTCCTATGCAATTCATAAAGGATATCCCTCTATAATTACTGGGTTCATTTACATCACCTTTCTTATGAATTGGGAATATTATACTTTTGTTAAATATTTCTAAGAATTCTCCGCCGTTAAAAATTTTTGTAAAAACTTCTGAGAGTGATTCTAAAAAGGAGTCGCTTGCATTTATAAAAAACTCATAAGGTATTCGATCCACCCCTGGAGCCTTATTTAGCTTAACCTTAGAGAGTTGATTTTTTACTTCTTGAAGCGAGAATGGCGCATCATTTCCGCCACCATAACTATGGGATTAAGAAGAGTCCTAAAGTACTCTCGAAAAATGTCAGAATTTAATTCACACCCTATACGATTCTCCTGTTGTCTTATCTCCCTTGCTAATGCCCACCATCGTTTGCTATCGGCTATTTCATTTAAATTTCTTTCTACTTGTTCATAGTATTCCTTTCTTTTCATTTTTAAAATTTTTTGGTACGAACCTTGATTTTGAAGATATATTTCTCTGTGGGATACATTCCCGGACTTCCTAAACGTCTTAAGAGCTTTCATTAATCTTACTCTTGCCATTTCGCATTCTTTATCAAACCACTTGTTTTTTGGCTGTATTTGTTTAATATTTTTGTGAGGGATTGTGTACGATTCTAAAACTAAATTGTTGAGATCCTCCAAGCTTAGATCACTTTTAGCTTCCTTCAATGATATAAGATTATTATCCAATTTTATCCTATAGCTTTCAATGTTCTTCGGGTTTAGTTTAAAATTCGGAATCAAATTTGCTTTCTTTACTGTATTATGTGTTTGTTTAACTCGTAAATTCAGTGTTATTGGAAAGTGGTCTGACCATATTTGATCATCTACTATGCTACATTTTTATGTAAAAAATATATTTTTTTCTTAAGTTTTTTATTATAACTCCAATACTATTGATCCGATTGGAACGCGATATATAGACGAATTGAAGGCTATGTAAATCCTAATTGTTCTGATTTTATTTTAATAATATCGGACTAGTAATTTTTGAGTTATCATTAATTATTTGAAGAAACGTCTAAAAAATTGCAATTAAAAAAAAAAAATTAAAAAAAAAAATCTTGCCATAGAATTTAAAAATTTTACCATTTTTGTACAAAGGTAGTCATGATACATCAAAATTGTATAGTGGTTTTAAGAGCACATGAAATTTTTTTTATTTTGTTGTGCTGTGTAATCTATTAAGATTTTGAATCCGTTGACTAGTTCCAAAGATATCTCAAAACATACACAAAATTTTTTATAGTTAGAAAAATTGTTTTTGTAAATAAAAAAAATTCAAATTTTGTTTCGAAAATTTCGATTTATTTTTTTAATATTTCTGAAACTGGTTAATGGATTTAGAATCTCTGTAGCCAATAAAGAGTATAGTTTATGTTTTATAAACTATGAATTATATTGAGTTGCATTCAAAACTGAAAAATTAGAAATTTGTCGACTTTTATTTGTGTGAAGATCGAGCTACCTTAACATGGCAAACCATCAAATCCTATAATTTCTACACAAATTTTCTAAAAATGTATTTTTATCCGCATTAATCTCAATAAATTCATTTACTTATTCTACTTTTTTTTATATCCTAAATCAACTCAAAACATTTGCCACAGATTTAGCAACACTTTGACCACTAACATTATTATCCTGTTAGTCTCAAATGCTGCAGACAAAAGTTGAATGAACTTTCTTTAGTCATTACACGATTTAATAAATGTTCCAAACAATATGTTATAATAGAAGAAATAAAATCCTTTTTACACTTGTCTACGACATGTTTCATATTACACTTTCGAAAAACTACAACATAAGGACATACAATAAAAATCATAAAAGGATACTCGTATAGCAAAAAGAAATAGCAAAAGCAACAATAACGACAACAAACTATTTCATGGTGATGATGAGGGTCATTATTTTATAACAAAAGCATAAAAACTTATTTTATATGTCAACACTTAACTTGACAAAACACACACACACACACAGGATCATAAGAAGGACTAAAACGAATGTACGAATAACAGCAGCAAAAGCAGTAGCAACAAAAAAACATGAAAATGTCAAAATACAAAAGACTCACAAAAAACACACTCTAGCCCATGTTTATTACACAAATATACAAAATCATTATAGACGAAAAAAAAGGGGAAAAACAAGCCGTTCCAAAAAGGATAACAACATCCTTTACGGATAAATAAATGTAATGACAACCAAAAAGGACGACAACAAAAAACAAAATGACAACATGGAAAACATAATAAAAAAACAAACTACCGCTACTCTTTAAGGAAGCACGAAAGGACATTGACAAAATTTCTAAAAAGAAGTAAAAGTATTTTTATAACACATACACACACACATATACAAGGGTTGGCACGAACACAAGTAAAAGAATCGAGTCCTTTAAGCTAAAGCAAAAGGCGTGAGTGACTGACTTAAGTGAGTACATGATACTGACACTTTTTATTAATAAATTGAATGAGTAACTCAAAATGGTAGTGAATAAAGCAGAATAAAAAACATGATACAGAGGCTAAATTTTTGAAAACAGGGTGAATGTTAAAAGCCTTATATGTCCTAGACAGGCAGGCATAAGAAGAATGTAAGGGCTTATATCTATTACCCCACATATGAATGTGATGTATTGCATATAAGGATAAGATGTTACATTTTTTTCTAATAAACTTTTTTTTTTTTTGGATATTGTGTTGTGTAAAACTTACAAGCACTTCTAATTTTTATTAATATGGAGAAAATGTGCTAAGATAGAAAATTTCTAGGTTGATGCAAAAAAATCAAGTAGAATAAAAATATATTTACACACTATCCTAGACAGC